>CABFVX010002600.1:59824-82851 GCA_902151425.1 Timema shepardi | reverse complement strand
CGTAGTTGGCTAACGCGCTTGTCGTGTTGAGCTCGACTGCTGAGGAAGGGGAGATCGAGGTTCGAATCTAGGTCGGGTGAACTTGGGGTGGTTCTTCCTAAATGGTTTTCCACTCTACCTCCACGCAAATGCGGGTTCACTTCCTCTAATTAAAAATAATATTAATAATAATATTTAGCACCGCGTCTTACTACCCGTTCGGGTTATACGCTTTAAGTACTAATTACTCTAATGTAATAGGACTTGGGAAGGTTGAATTAAAGGAAGTGAACCCGCATTTGCGTGGAGGGAGAGTGGAAAACCATTTAGGAAAAACCACCCCCAGTTCACCCGACCGAGATTCGAACCTCGATCTCCCCGTCCTCAGCGGTCGAGCTCAACACGACAAGCGCGTTAGCCAACTACGTCACCGAGGCGAGTCTCTAATTAAACCTTCCCGATTCCTAATCCATTAGAGTAATTAGTACTTAAAGCGTATAACCCGAACGGGTAGTAAGACGCGGTGCTAAATATTATTATTATTATTATTATTATTATTATATATTCCTTGTGCCTCGCGTCTTACGGTTTATTCTCGCGGTCTGTCAGCGTATTTAAACCTATTAAGTCAGAATGCGGGTTAAGAAGGTAGAATTAAGAATAAATGTACCCGAATTAGCACGGAAGTAGAGGAGCAAACCATTACCTGTGAAATGTTTTCCTCCACTCTGTCCCCATTTGACCAATCACACGTATGCCGCGCAGGCCTCACACGATAATGTATTCCCCCTCGATACCTGACCAATGACTGTTCTACTGAGGGTTGAGAACAATTCACAGGTACAGTTCAAACTAACTCTGCTTACCCTGGCAGCACTGCACGACACAACACTGCACACCGATGCGGGTCGTGTTATGTTAGTGTTTCGTTTAACACAAAAACAGACACAGCCATTATCATTCAAATTAATATTATTCACAAGCTTTAAAATCGCAGTTTGATAAATGAAATAGAGGGATAAATTGAACGAAAATATCTACATAAATGCAGTGGTAATTTTTGGTAAATATATCGATGTATTTGTTGTATCGATATATCGTTGCTATATTCCGTTCACGATAGGTTTTTACCTGGATGACAGTTCGAAAATTATATGTTTAGGTTTTGGCTGCCAACACTTGTAAAAGATCACAGTTTTGTTATAAATGTAAAGATCTTTAATCACCTGTTATACATTACATTTAAAATAACGTAAACTTAAGTTTTCTCATATTATTTCATTTTTTTAATGATTTCTTTTTGTCCAACTCGAAACAATATTTTAAACATAATTAAAAGTACTTATTTTTCGTTTTGGAACGTTACTGACTAAACCATAATGGAATGGGCCAGTTTCCTACGCGAGAACGGCCCATTCCATTCTGGTTTAGGTAGGTGTCGTCATGTACTTGAGGCGTACTAAACTTGACTATGAAACTGGCCCAATGTCGCTGTGATAGTTGATCGCGTGGTCTAACGCGCCACTTTCATTAGACTGAATTCCCGGGGAGATTGATGTCGGGGTTCGAATCTTGGACAGATGAACCAAAGTGGTTGTTTCCTAAATGGTTTTAAACTCTCGCCCCGCCGTTATTTCATCACAGCGAAAGTGGGAAACTCCAATTTTATTAAAGATAACATTTTTGGCCATGTCAAGAATCGAACCTAGGACACTTGGATTAGTAAGTAGATACGCTACCGGCCGTGCTAAGATGTCGGACCTCAATCCTGTAAATATAAGCATAACCTGGACCCCTTGCACGTAATAAATAGGTAACGAGACATAGTTTTATTCACAATGGTATCAACAGTATTTACAATAGTATCATATTCTCTACAAGATGTCCCAGTAAGGAGTGTTGACAGCTCTCCTACCTCTGCTCGGTGTATGTCAGGAGTGTTGACAGCTCTCCTACCTCTGCTCGGTGTATGTTATATGTAAGGGATGTTTGTTTTTGCAGGCGAGTGAGCAGTACCGTCGCTACGAGGGGCTCTCCTCGCAGTGCAAGGCTGTCCTCCCCTCCACGGACCTCGCCCATTTCGTTCGCTCTGTCACCGTCCCCCAGCACCACCCCCACCGCCCCTCCCTGAGGCACAACTTCTTGGCGCCTCAACCCCCGCCCCCGCCAGAGGTGCCTGATGGGCCCGGAGGAGGTGCCCCGCACGACAACACGCCCAACGTAAGGGTTCATTCTTCTTCTAGGGGCTTAGAACGCGTTAACACACCAGTGTCTAGTACCGTCTGGTTCAAGGGGATTCCGAACCACTGGTATACTGACCGACAGTGATCCTCTTTATATCTCTCGTCGGTAGGTGTTCCAACAGTAATCCTCGGGAGACCCTCAGTGCTCTCCACCAAGACATAATAAAAATGTCAAAACTCCCCTCCCTCCCTTTTGAGTTTAACAGTAAAGAAATTGTGAAGTTAGTTTTTATTTAAGTACCTGTAGTATTTGACAGTTGCAGGACTTGAACCCGCCACCTCCCTTGAAGAACGAGCTGGTCGTGGACCGGCTTGTAAACCTTCAGCCGAGGTCGAGGTTCGAGGCTCTGAAGAAAGAGGCGCTGGAGCTTGACACGCAGATCAAACAACTTCAGGACTCACTAGACACGTTACTGAGGATCCAGCAGAGGTGAGCTCGGGGATGTTCGGGTGGGTCCGTGGGACCTCGGCTGGAATCGTTTGTTATGTTTGGGGATGTTCGGGTGGGTCCGTGGGACATCGGCTAGAATCGTTTATTATGTTTGGGTATGCTCGGGTGGGTCCGTGGGACATCGGCTAGAATCGTTTATTATGTTTGGGTATGCTCGGGTGGATCCGTGGGACTTCGGCTGGAATCGTTTGGTTATGCTCGGGTGGATCCGTGAGACTTCGGCTAGAATCGTTTATTATGTTTGGGTATGCTCGGGTGGGTCCGTGGGACTTCGGCTAGAATCGTTTATTATGTTTGGGTATGCTCGGGTGGATCCGTGGGACTTCGGCTGGAATCGTTTCATTTCGAGTGATCTCGAGTGTTTTCGGACGAGCTCAGGGGAATCCGTGGAGCTTCGGTTGGGATCTTTGTTTACGAGTGCTCTCGTGTATTTTCGGCTATTGTCGGAATACTAGCGCGTTCTTTGGTTATAAGTCTGTGTGAAACACAAGCGCCTGACAAAGCCGCGGGCGAGCAACACAATATCAACGCTGTTAGGCGGGATATCGCCCACAAGGCGCACCCATATACTAGGGGCATGTTTCTTTAAATCCTGAGATGATACGTGATCTATGAGAGTAAATCACAGGACAGAGTGACTTTCAAAGCCATAAGCTGCATTCAAAGACGGAATATTCATTTATTTAAATCTTTGACAATCCAACCAACCGCATTTGTTCTGAAATACGCTACTATTTATATGTTTTAAAATATAATAAAGTATTTTAAGTAATTCCACAGACTGCACAATAGCTCCAAATGAACAATTAAAATAAACAATTAAATATATTTACATTCACACCCTCGTACAATTTATTTGATTCACTTTTCTACTTGTAAAAAAAAGGTTCAAACAGGATGACGTTATACATATAAGGCTAAGTCTTTCACGTGTAGATTTATTTTAAATATAGTTTTTCAAAATGTCATACTTTATAAAAAAAAAGCAATACATCCGCCGCTAAGCGTGTGGATTGGTCGTGAGTGAACTTAAATATTGTTAATTATATTGACGGGTGGCCTGGCGGTCTAGGGGTAATGTTTCAAGACTTCTGTACTGGATGTCCGGGGTTCAATCCTCGGTCCCGGCACAGATTTATCTGATTACCAAACCCTTCCTTCACCTCTGACAAGACATCTTGTGAATGTGGGGAATGCCAGGCCTCCACCGTGGTTCGGATCCCACGTTAAACTGTAGGTCCTCCATTTTCATCTCACAATCACCCTACCATTACACATTAGCGTAAGTGCGTATAACCCGAACGGGTAGTAAGACGCGGTGCTAATAATAGTTATTATATTGACCTAGTGGCATTATAAAATAAAACTATATTGACTCACCAGTATGGGTCGAACCCCGCCCCTCTTGTCGGTGTTGTCAAACAATTCCCCAAGCCCTTACGATGTTAGTCCCTCCAAATATGACGTCATCACTGTACAGGGACCGAGTAGTGGTCGCATTGTTATCGCTATCGGTCTGAAGGGTACAGTTTGATTGATAGAGAGCTTGTATACCTTGTCCTATGACGTCAACAACTCTACTCATTATCAAAATGATCATCTCTCTCTCTCTCACTATTCAATACGACAGTCGTGTTTTATCACTTGACTAAACAGCATCCTGTCCATTGCGCATGTATTGTTGGTTTGTGGCCAAACAGTTGTATATTATTGTTACATTTGTTGCGATCCCTGGAGGGAATAACTGGAGCTGAGCGAGAGGGTCATGACAAGTAGTACTGTCATGAAATAAAAAAAAAACAGTTCTGGTCCTGTTTCCCCGCTCATCTTATATTCGACATAATTAGCGCTCGGTCCCGAGTGAATCACCCTGTATAGTAATCTCTGTAACAGTATTTTAAAAGCTAACTAGTGATTAAATTACATCTGTAATGTAAGAATAAACAAATTCAGATATGTCAGCATAAAATAATAAAGCTCCTTCCTATGAAAATCGAACTTTAGTGGTAGATAATCTCCTTCATATGAAAATTGGACTGTAGTATCTTATCTAGCTGTCAGATAAGGTCCCTCCTATGTAAGTTGGACTGTAGTATCTTATCTAGCTGTCAGATAAGGTCCCTCCTATGTAAATTGGACTGTAGTATCTTATCTAGCTGTCAGATTAGGTCCCTCCTATGTAAATTGGACTGTAGTATCTTATTTAGCTGTCAGGTAAGGTCCCTCCTATGTAAATTGGACTGTAGTATCTTATCTAGCTGTCAGATAAGGTCCCTCCTATGTAAATTGGACTGTAGTAACTTTCCTAGCTGTCAGATAAGGTCCCTCCTATGTAAATTGGACTGTAGTAACTTATCTAGCTGTCAGATAAGGTCCCTCCTATGTAAATTGGACTGTAGTATCTTATCTAGCTGTCAGATAAGGTCCCTCCTATGTAAATTGGACTGTAGTATCATATCTAGCTGTCAGATAAGGTCCCTCCTATGTAAATATGACTAGTAACTTTCCTAGCAATCTGATAAGGTCCCTCCTATGTAAATTGGACTGTAGTATCTTATCTAGCTGTCAGATAAGGTCCCTCCTATGTAAATTGGACTGTAGTATCTTATCTAGCTGTCAGATAAGGTCCTTCCTATGTAAATTGGACTGTAGTATCTTATCTAGCTGTCAGATAAGGTCCCTCCTACTAAGACTGGCTATATTGATGTTTGTGTTGTGCAGGAGTCTGGAGTCGAACCTGTATAACAAAGTGAACGAACTCCAGGAAGACATCAGCATGAAGAGGTTCGACCTCCGAGTGGCGCAGATACACCTGAGCGCGGTCAAGTCACAGGTAAACCCATAACTGCCTCTTACTACCCGTCCCAGTTACTCGTTACGATAGGGGCTTACATTCAGAGGAAGAGTACCAGCGTTTGCGTGGAGGAAGAGGGGAACACACGATTTGGGGAAAACCTCTATACACCCGACCGAGATTCGAACCGTGATCTTCCCGTCATCGGCAGTGTAGCCCACTGTAAGAGTAGCGTCTTAGACCATGCGGCCACCGAAGCGGCTCTTTAAAAATTGAATCCGATTAAATATTCATCAGAGACGGATTTAGAAAAAAAAACATATTAAATTGGCTTTAAATTATAAGATTAAAAAAACTCCATGCTGTCGGCCCCAGACTGAGCAGCCGCCGTCAGCTGGTGAAGATAGTGCCAACTTAGTGGGATACAGGGTGGCGTGTGTTCAGCACAACACGCCCCCTGGCCGTTAATTTCAGTTTCTTAGACCAGAGCCGCTAGTTTTTCATTCACGTAGTTCTTCATTTGTCCTCAAAAGACTGAGTTGACCCCGTTACAGACCCGCGCCAGGGATCGAAACCTGGACCTTTGATATCTGTATCGAGGAACTCTGACCACCGGACCACAGAGGTGACGTAACCTCGAGTCGGAAAAATTCTCACGATAACAATACTTTCTCTTCATGCGAGAAAGTGAAAGGTCTTCGTGGTTATGACGAGTGATGTTTATATTTCTTGGAACTGCGTGTTCGAACAAGGTGTGGAAAAAATGGCGGACAGAAGAAATGAACTGAAACCAGTCAACAAGATTATGTCTAAAATACGTGCGAATAACATAACATAATGTTAACGATTATTCTGTGAATGACATTTGAACTAAATTTAGATTATTCTAGGTTGACCTGGCGGTCTAGGGTTAAGGTGTCGGACTTATGTGCTTGCGGCCGGGGTTCAATCCTCGGTCCCGGCACAGATTTATCTGATTACCAAACCCTTCCTTCACCTCTGACAAGACATCTTGTGAATGTGGGGAATGCCAGGCCTCCACCGTGGTTCGGATTCCACGTTAAACTGTAGGTCCTTCATTTCATCTCACAATCACCCTACCATTACACATTAGCGTAAGTGCGTATAACCCGAACGGGTAGTAAGACGCGATGCTAATAATAATAATAATAATAATAATAATAATAATAATAGATTATTCTATTACTAGTAGATTGGGTTCTGGGCCCACGATTGATACGAAGTATTAAAATATCCACGGGGGCAGGTATTGGTCGGATGTTGTGGATGCGGATTGAGGTTACTACGGATACTATTTCGGTCACTCCGCCCAGGACTTTACATCAGCGTCGAGAACACTCGAGATAATTTGAAGATAGTTTTTTGTGGTTTGGAAACTTCAGAACTTCCGTCCTTATGTAAAAACTACTACAGCAGTGTGAGAATATTCATCTTGGAGTAGGCGGCGCCCTCAAAGGTCGACGGGAGGAGACGGTTTACAAGTACAGTCCGGTCAGACCGTACTTGCCCCGGTAACAACCCGCGAGCCGCACTAACAACAACTAAACACTCGGAACTAAAACTAACCCAGTGCGTGAAAATATTCAATATTTACAACACTTCGTTTACCCTTATATGTGGGAAGCTTACCTTGTTTGGTTCCGCTATGGTGTAGTTCATAAGATAGTCAAAGTGTAATCTGTCAAGGTAAGACTGCTACCTTGCTTGGTTCCGCTATGGTGTAGTTCTTAAGATAGTCATAGTGTAATCAGTCAAGGTAAGACTACTACCTTGCTTGGTTCCACTATGGTGTAGTTCATAAGATAGTCATATTGTAATCAGTGAAGGTAAGACTGCTACCTTGCTTGGTTCCACTATGGTGTAGTTCATAAGATAGTCATATTGTAATCAGTGAAGGTAAGACTGCTACCTTGCTTGGTTCCACTATGGTGTAGTTCATAAGATAGTCATATTGTAATCAGTGAAGGTAAGACTGCTACCTTGTTCGGTTCCACTATGGTGTAGTTCATAAGATAGTCATATTGTAATCAGTGAAGGTAAGACTGCTACCTTGTTCGGTTCCACAATGGCGCAGCTTACAAGACAGAGTCATAGTGTAATCTGTCAAGGTGAGACATCTACATTTCAGGGTGAACAGACCGGGAATTTCACACCCAAGGACTGTAATTCAGACTTTACTTTAAAATAATATGGCAATGATTTACAATATATTTTTTAAAAAAGCTATGAATTAAATTAAAATACTAAACAGATTTGAGTTTGTTTCCAAGATTTCAAAATTTTAAAAACAGTTCTAAGTAAGCAGGTTATTCTAGCTAAATTATTCACTAAATCTACGTTCATGTATTCATACGCCAAGGCATGTTATCTGCATATGTCACCTATAAAATAATAAGAGTATATTAGAATGTTATCAATGTTGCCCGTAGCTAAACATGTTTATATTTTCTAAAAGGCCCTTACTATTAAAATTGGTCTGTACGCCATTCTCGTATATTCTGGTTCAACGGGGACGTGGAGGTCCTAGTTCGAATCCCGGCCAGATATACTAAGGGTACAATCACTTTGAATTATATATTCCTCATTACTACCTCATTTTTTATTGCAAACATGTTGATATACCTGATTAACGTTTACATTCTAAACATGGTCGGACCGTGAGGGGGGAGGGAATATGTTTGTATTTTATAATAAAAAAGGGCCCTTTCTATAAAAAATTGTAGTGTAATCGAATCACTCCTCAAGAAGGGAAGATACCACGGACCACCGTAAACAGTTGCGGTCCGTTCTAAAAGTACTTGAACTCTCGCCCCCCTCAAGAGGCACTCTCTGTAATTACAATGCAAGGGCGAGTCAAGATCCCCCGCGTGATACTTCAAGGTCGACCACTCTCCCTGATTGGAATATGCACAATCTGCATTCTTCCCTGTGGCCCAATGGAATAGTAAATACGGACGTTAGTAATGGATCGCTACGGGGGGGGGGAGACTAAAGTAAAAAAAGAACTGATCCACATTTGATGATAAATAGAACTTCTAGACGATAAAATGGAGTTTAGTGGGTTGGTGGGACTCGACCCCTTGACGGGGTTAGAACTAAACCATCTCGATACAGCAACATCTAGGAGTTATCACTTACATACTGCATTATAGTTCACACTACCTGGAATAGATCCCGGGTCATCTACATCTAGATCTGAACCCTGAGTCACGAGGAGGTCTTACTACCTCCACGGGATATACGCCTCTCTTCTGTGCTGGAGGTCCGGGGTTCAATCCTCGGTCCCGGTACAGATATATCTGATTACCAAACCCTTCCTTCACCTCTGACAAGACATCCTGTGAATGTGGGGAATGCCAGGCCTCCACCGTGGTTCGGATCCCATGTTAAACTGTAGGTCCTCCATTTCATCTCACAATCACCCTACCATTACACATTAGCGTAAGTGTGTATAACCCGAACGGGTAGTAAGACGCGGTGCTAATAATAATAGTAATAAAATACGCCTATGTACTAATAACGCTAATACGTTAGGAATGAGGGAGGGTGAATATAGAGAAAGTGTCCCCACATTTGCGTGGAGAGAGAGAGAGAGGGAACCCATTCCGGAAAAAATCATTCTCAGTACATCCGATCCCTCTGTCATCGGCAGCTCAATTTATTGCGAGAGTAGCGCCTTAGAACGTGTGGCCACCGAACCGGGTCAATGGTTTGTTCATTTCCTTAAGGTGTGAATGTTGGGGACGAAATTAAATGTCGGTGTTTTCATAGTTTTATAGCAAGACTTTTTTTTTGCTAAAATAAGTCAAATATGGCTCAAGTAGGAAGAGAGAGTTTAATTTTCTTCCCATGGTTTATTATTATTATTATTAGCACCGCGTCTTACCACCCGTTCGGGTTATACGCACTTACGCTAATGTGTAATGGTAGGGTGATTGCGAGATGAAATGGAGGACCTACAATTTAACGTGGAATCCGAACCACGGTGGAGGCCTGGCATTCCTCACATTCACAAGATGTCTTGTCAGAGGTGAAGGAAGGGTTTGGCAATCAGATAAATCTGTGCCGGTACCGAGGATTGAACCCCGGACCTCCAGCACAGAAGTCTGACACCTTACCCCCTAGACCGCCAGGTCACCTCTTCCCATGGTGATATCATCAATTGTCAACATCAGACGAGGACCATTTTAAATAAATATAAAAATTTGTCATTAAATTCCAGGATAACTTTGAAAGATATTCAACAATTGTTGATATTAATAAGGGGAAAAAAAATTGTGTTTCTACTGGAGCAATATTTTATTCATTTTGGCCAAAAAGATGTTTAACTATAAAAAGTGCAAAAAAAACACACCTTTTTCTAGCTTTTCCCGCATCGTAACGTGTTCTCCTTGAGGCTGTAAAGTAATTGAACTACTGTAAGATACCTCCTTCCTACTCCTTCTCCCCTGGCTTTCGTCCGAGATGTATGACACGGATACAGGACGAACATAAGAAAAGGGGACATGAATATTTCATGACAAGGGCCACTTCTGCACCTCCGGGCAGGGGCAATAACGGCCTTTAAAAAAAAATAAAAAAAAGAGAGAACGAAATTACTGTTTTGTAATGTAAGCCGCATTCGGGACTTTGTCGGGAATTACGTTTCATTCGTGGATTTACTTTGTAAAAAAAAAACACCACATTATGTGCTGCATGTCTTACTACCCGTCCGTGATGTCTACATGTTCACGCAGTTGGTGACCTGGCGGTCTAGGGGTAAGGTGTCAGACTTCTATGCTGCCGTCCGGGGTTCAATCCTCGGTCCCGGTACAGATTTATCTGATTACCAAACCCTTCCTTCACCTCTGACAAGACATCTTGTGAATGTGGGGAATGCCAGGCCTCCACCGTGGTTCGGATTCCACGTTAAACTGTAGGTCCTCCATTTCATCTCACAATCACCCTACCATTACACATTAGCGTAAGTGCGTATAACCCGAACGGGTAGTAAGACGCGGTGATAATAATAATAATAATAATAATATAAAGTGTTTTACTAATTTGCAACACTCGGACATAAGGACTTTCTTGTTAAAAACGGTCACAACGTATAGGAGGTTCAAAAAGATTTAACACTGCTCTAAATCCTCGACGCCGTGAGATAGATTCAGACGCAATAGTTTGTACAGATGTGTTGAGCAGTACAACATAGCTAAACACTTGCAGGGGCTAGTGTGGACTCTGCTTCCAGAGTCGCCGAAAGAGACTTCTCGTGTAAATCAGTGGGTATTGAGAAATATCCAGTTTATATTTACTTTATAAAGTTTGCGAAGTAGAGAGAAAGTTTAGTGATAGTCTCTATGGGGTAGCTTGTGCTCGTAATTAATAATAATATTTAGCACCGCGTCTTACTACCCGTTCGGGTTATACGCTTTAAGTACTAATTACTCTAATGGATTAGGATTTAGGAAGGTTGAATTAGAGAAAGTGAACCCGCATTTGCGTCGAAGGAGAGTGGAAAACCATTTAGGAAAAAACACCCCAGTTCACCCAACCGAGATTCGAACCTCGATCTCCCCGTCCTCAGTGCTCGTAAATATACAACAGTAATTTTTATCGCACCTCGTATAAATATTAATACAATATACAACTTATCGATGGAAACTAACCTAAAAAACACTTAATTACATAAAATAACAAATTAAAAACATCTATTTTCTCAAAATGTAAGAATCTCAAATTATTATCCCTCCATCTTAGGAGGACTAAAAAAAAGTGTCATAGTTCAAATTTCACCAAAAATAACTAAATGGGTGTTCAAACCGGATGCGTAGAGTCCTAAATAAAACCATCGTTATTTGTATTGTTAATTATGTTTATAATTATATTACTATGAATTTTAACATATAAGTAAATTTATTCTTTAACGTGTAAAAGTTTTATAAACTTATACTAAAAATCAATTATATAATGACCCGCCTCGGTGGCGTAGTTGGATAACGCGCTTGTCGGGTTGAGCTCAACTGCTGAGGATGGGGAGATCGAGGTTCGAATCTCGGACGGGTGAACTGGGGGTGGTTTTTCCTAAACAGTTTTCCACTCTCCCTCCACGCAAATGCGGGTTCACTTCCTCTAATTCAACCTTCCCAATTCATAATCCATTAGAGTAATTAGTACTTAAAGCGTATAACCCGAACGGGTAGTAAGACGCGGTGCTAAATATTATTATTTAATTATATAATGCTCAAGAATATTTATTATTTATTGCCCTGGGCACTTCTATTGCAAATAAATATTTAATCAATTTTTTCTAAAAAAAATTTTTTTATAGTACTTATAAATTTGTTTCATTTATACAATTTAGAGTAAATATGTTTTATAAAAGGGAAAAATTGTTTAAAAAAAACTACTAAGGTCTACAAATTACTGTTACTGATAGCAATTTTTTCTGAAACGTGAAATAATTTCACCTTTTTTTCTTCTGTGTTATTTTTGTTATATTCGTAGAATTGTAAATATATATAATTTTTCTTAAGGTTTTACATAAAAAGGTAATGTATAAAACAAACTGTACTAATAACTTTGATCAAATAAAATAATTAAAGCGTTTAAAACTCTAAATAACAAACCGGGCATGACCTAAAAAATAGCTCAAGGGACCCAAAAAAAAACCACTTTTTGAAACGCGTAAGGAATTTTGTTGTCGAAAATGGAGGAATACACAAAGTGGGAAGAAATTAATTCAAACCTAAAGTAATTTTAACGTTCACCCCAAGCGGAAAAATATAAGACCTGCTTAAAAAAATAATTAATCTTAGCCGAAAGAAAAAAAAGTTTTTTTACAGAACGATAAGAAAGTTTTCCGGTTATCAAATTAAAAAACCTGTGCAAACAAAATGTTACTTTAAGAATTAAAATTAAAATGTCAAGCCAACATTTAAATGTTTTATTTGGCGAGTTTTTTAATCAAGTTTAAAATGTATTTATACCAATAAAGTTTTCAACCGAGTGGTGTCTTTTTTTAAAAAGGGAAATGAATAGTTTGACCAAAAAAAACTCAATTCCTTGTCTCAAATTTAAGAAATATTATTAATTATTATTATTAGCACCGCGTCTTACTGCCCGTTCGGGTTATACGCACTTACGCTAATGTGTAATGGTAGGATGATTGTGAGATGAAATGGAGGACCTACAGTTTAACGTGGGATCCGAACCACGGTGGAGGCCTGGCGTTCCCCACATTCACAAGATGTCTTGTCAGAGGTGAAGGAAGGGTTTGGTAATCAGATAAATCTGTGCCGAGACCGAGGATTGAACCCCGGCCGCCAGGTAACCTACTTTTAATGGCAGTAAAATTAGGTGTAACATAATTGAATGGAATATAAGATCAATTTTACAATTAATATATTTATTTTCTAACAAAAAAACATTGGATTATTACTCCCTTCCCTCCTTGTAAGACAAGTTAATAAAATACTGACCCCCCCTCCCCTCCTTAATTATCTTGTAACAAATGTTCAGGGGGCTGGGAGGGGGGGTTAAATCCCCCTGAGTGTATGTTTGGGGGGGAGGGTTACTCCCCTTGCAGACACTGTTGACCTTCTCCAGTCCTTGAGTCCCCGCGACGCGCATGCGCCGTGTCCCAGCTCGATACTAACCCCCCCCCCCCAGTCATCTCTCAAGGGGGAAGGTAGGCAACCCCAGGACTGGCCAGCTCCTCAGTCAGTCCAAACAGACACTCGCGATAGTCGACCTGAGGGTGTGAAGAGAAGGGGGGTCCGTTAGTTTCCACTCACTCGCTCCTCGCTCGTAGGACCATGGGCTGGCTCACCCTTCGCACTCATCTGGTGAGAACAATAATATTAATACCGTCACGTGTTTCCCTCGGCATGCGCCGTGGATCATTTGTAGGGCACTAAACTTGAAGTACATTAGACGGTATTCGAACTCTAGTACTTCAGCTCACAGTATTTTGATTGTGTAAGAGCTTACATGAATAGTTATTGCTATTCGGTGACCTGGTGGTCTAGGGGTAAGGTGTCAGAATTCTGTGCTGGTGGTCCGGGGTTCAATCCTCGGTCCCGGCACAGATTTATCTGATTACCCAAACCCTTCCTTCACCTCTGACAAGACATCTTGTGAATGTGGGGAATGCCGGGCCTCCACCGTGGTTCGGATTCCACGTTAAACTGTAGGTCCTCCATTTCATCTCACAATCACCCTACAATTACACATTAGCGTAAGTGCGTATAACCTGAACGGGTAGTAAGACGCGGTGCTAATGATAATAATAATACAATTACATTTAAATATATTATTTTATTTGCTGGCCTAACATAGACATATTTTATAACGAACCATCACTATATATATATATATATATATATATATATTATTTAAGACGTGATAACAGTTGAATGCAGTCTAGTTTTCATAGAAATAGCCTTAAATAAAATATACACAAACCCTTTTGCGGTTAGAATCAATACACTTTTATTATGTAATGAGTATTAATTTATTGATATTGATAATATATATCAAAAGTAACAGCTGAAGATTATGACTTGACGTATGAACACATTAAATTAGATCTAGTGACGTTTATATGTGTCAGATAAGGCCCTTCCTATGCAAATTAGACTGTAAAATAAATTTATAAGGTTCCCCCCAATTAAAATCTTATAACATTTATTCGACCACAAGAGAGCTTTTACTATGAAAACACTACGAGACTGTGGGAAATGTTCTTTTGTTTTAGAAAGGGTAGACTCGTCCATTGCGACATGAATAAAAGGGGGAGGAATATTCCCGAGTTAAACGAGCTTGCAGGGGAGGAGGATATAAACATTTGTTTACATTTAGATCGCTTTCGAATGTTTGCTGGTAAAATAAGATGTTTGGTGTGGTAAAGTAGGATTTGTGTTTATAGATATGCTTTATTAATTTATTCGGGCTCTGGAGAAGGGGAGTTTATTGACCCAAAACAATATTGAAATTGGGTCATAGTAATACTTTTTTAATTACGTAAGATATATTTTCTGAAATGCTGTATATAATTCACGTTATTGCATTATTATGTGAAATGGAGCCATCTTGAATATTAAAGTAAATTTACTCAAATGTATATGTATATTGCGCGTCTGGGCTATATAAATCGTAGCACGGTAGTGGAAAGAGTAGTCAGTACTAATGTACCGTTGTCCAGGGGACGTACTAATGTACTAATAGTACATCCTTTCCTTGTCCTGATGAAATGAGGGGATGGTGAGTATGAGGGTGATAGTGAGAATGATGGCTATAGTGAGTATGAGGGTGATAGTGAGTATGAGGGTGATAGTGAGTATGAGGGTGACAGTGAGTATAAGGGTGATAGTGAGTATGAGGGTGATAGAGAGTATGATAGTGAGTATGAGGGTGATGGTGAGTATGAGGGTGATGGTGAGTATGAGGGTGATGGTGAGTATGAGGGTGATGGTGAGTATGAGGGTGATGGTGAGTATGAGGGTGATGGTGAGTATGAGGGTGATGGTGAGTATGAGGGTGATGGTGAGTATGAGGGTGATGGTGAGTATGAGGGTGATGGTGAGTATGAGGGTGATGGTGAGTATGAGGGTGATGGTGAGTATGAGGGTGATGGTGAGTATGAGGGTGATGGTGAGTATGAGGGTGATGGTGAGTATGAGGGTGATGGTGAGTATGAGGGTGATGGTGAGTATGAGGGTGATGGTGAGTATGAGGGTGATGGTGAGTATGAGGGTGATGGTGAGTATGAGGGTGATGGTGAGTATGAGGGTGATGGTGAGTATGAGGGTGATGGTGAGTATGAGGGTGATGGTGAGTATGAGGGTGATGGTGAGTATGAGGGTGATGGTGAGTATGAGGGTGATGGTGAGTATGAGGGTGATGGTGAGTATGAGGGTGATGGTGAGTATGAGGGTGATGGTGAGTATGAGGGTGATGGTGAGTATGAGGGTGATGGTGAGTATGAGGGTGATGGTGAGTATGAGGGTGATGGTGAGTATGAGGGTGATGGTGAGTATGAGGGTGATGGTGAGTATGAGGGTGATGGTGAGTATGAGGGTGATGGTGAGTATGAGGGTGATGGTGAGTATGAGGGTGATGGTGAGTATGAGGGTGATGGTGAGTATGAGGGTGATGGTGAGTATGAGGGTGATGGTGAGTATGAGGGTGATGGTGAGTATGAGGGTGATGGTGAGTATGAGGGTGATGGTGAGTATGAGGGTGATGGTGAGTATGAGGGTGATGGTGAGTATGAGGGTGATGGTGAGTATGAGGGTGATGGTGAGTATGAGGGTGATGGTGAGTATGAGGGTGATGGTGAGTATGAGGGTGATGGTGAGTATGAGGGTGATGGTGAGTATGAGGGTGATGGTGAGTATGAGGGTGATGGTGAGTATGAGGGTGATGGTGAGTATGAGGGTGATGGTGAGTATGAGGGTGATGGTGAGTATGAGGGTGATGGTGAGTATGAGGGTGATGGTGAGTATGAGGGTGATGGTGAGTATGAGGGTGATGGTGAGTATGAGGGTGATGGTGAGTATGAGGGTGATGGTGAGTATGAGGGTGATGGTGAGTATGAGGGTGATGGTGAGTATGAGGGTGATGGTGAGTATGAGGGTGATGGTGAGTATGAGGGTGATGGTGAGTATGATGGTGATGGTGAGTATGAGGGTGATGGTGAGTATGAGGGTGATTTGTGAGTATGAGGGTGATGGTGAGTATGAGGGTGATGGTGAGTATGATGGTGGTGGTGAGTATGAGGGTGGTGGTGAGTATGGGGCTGATGGTGAGTATGAGGGTGATGGTGGTTATGAGGGTGATGGCGAGTACGAGTGTGGTGGTAAGTACGAGGGTGGTGGTGAGTATGAGGGTGGTGGTGAGTATGAGGGTGGTTGTGAGTGTGATGGTGAGTATGAGGGTGGTTGTGAGGGTGATGGTGAGTATGAGGGTGGTTGTGAGGGTGATGGTGAGTATGAGGGTGATGGTGAGTATGCGGCTGTGGAACGAGTGGAAACAATTAAACCTAACTTAGCCTAACTATCCAAACACTGATTTCCGTTGGGGTGATTCCCCTTTCGGGAAAAATATCCAAGGCATCAGCCGGGAATCGAACCCCAGGACCGCTAGACTCGTAGAGGTGCACTGATCACTACAACACGCAACCGGTTACTTGATTCACTATTAATATTATTGTTGTTGTTATTATCAGTACTCTAATTATTACAAAGCATTCCATCTCGAATACAAATGCACCAGCATTAGAGTACAAAGATAATAGTAAAATAAAAACTAGAAAACAATTCTATGTGTACTCTACTGGGATTCGAACTCAGACTTTCTCACCACCGCTGATAGTAACATTAGTGATGATAATTATGATGATAACTACAATATAACTTTGATATTTACGTCTCTCGATAAACAAGCTCATAATTTGAAAGTTAATGAATCATTTCTTATTTATAATAATCATGATTTATTTGGATGTAGACAATTAGCGAATAGTTTGAAGAGTTTTTTCAATAATGGTTTTCCACTCTCCCTCCACGCAAGTCTGGGTATATTTCTTCTAAATTCTACCTAACTCGTCCTTATCTGACCCAGATAAACAAACCGATATCCCAGAAAGGATGTATTAGGTAACTTGTCTAATAAACAAATAAAAAATTGACCTGTTTTCAGATAAATATTTTTTATTTTAAGCTCCGCATCTTACTACCCGTTCAGGTTATACGCATATGAACTAACTACCCTAATGTGTTGGCTATGAGGCATTCGCGTGGAGAGATAGTGGGAAACCATTTAGGGAGCTAAAACCAACCTCAGTACATCTGAACATGTCTCAATTCTACGGTCCAGTCTATTGCGAGAGCAAGGTCTTAGACCATGTGACCACCGGACCGCGTCTCTGGATGTATTGAACAACTTATTACACGCATCAACGACTCAATTATTTATCTAAATAAATTAATATAACTACTTTTTGAAAGACGTTTGATAAATTGCTATTTATAACGTGAACAACCTTTTAACTAAATGACACGAGAACCAATACATGCTTTCTCTCTCCTTTACCTTAAAAGGGTGTCATTTTTTGGAGCCCGGGGCGCGTATTTGGGGTCTCCAAATGGGGTGCGGATTAAAGTCCCATCCGCAGTGGGTGTGGGAGGGAATTTTAGAACATCTGAACATAATTTATGAGTTTCATGAGCCAATTTTCGCAATAACAAAAAAAAAAAGTTCATGAAAAATTATTATTTGTAGCTGAACCCATTAAAAAGAAACATATTTTTCACAAATTTATTGAACAGATCAAAATGAAACGAAAGCTGTTTTGAAGAGAAAATATATATTTTATAATTTTTATCTGTTAACTCGGATATTGATGATTCAAAGTTGTTAATAGCAAATTGGGGCCAAATTCCAAATAAACTGTTTTATTTTTTCATAAAATTTGTAAAACAATTGCAGAGAGTTAAGTAGGCTAAAGCCCGCCCCCTCCCCCCCCCAACCCCCAGCGCACATTTATTGGTGCCCATTATTGAAGGCATAATTTGGAGACCAGAAGGTAGCTTACATGTCCCCGAGTAAAAAAAACAACACTATTTATAAAATATTAAGAAAAATCCCCAAATAATTATGTCAAAAAATAGGTTAAAATAATTTAAATATTTGAAGCAAAACATGTTTACACGATATTGGTTCCGCACGTATGTTCAAAGCACATAAAGCTCTACAGCTTTGTTTACTCAGGAGAAGAAAGAATAAATGTACAGCTGACATAAAGCTCTACAGCTTTGTTTAATCAGGAGAAGAAAGTAGAAATGTACAGCTTGACATAAAGCTCTACAGCTTCGTTTACTCAGGAGAAGAAAGAATAAATGTACAGCTGACATAAAGCTCTACAGCTTTGTTTACTCAGGAGAAGAAAGAATAAATGTACAGCTGACATAAAGCTCTACAGCTTTGTTTACTCAGGAGAAGAAAGAATAAATGTACAGCTGACATAAAGCTCTACAGCTTTGTTTACTCAGGAGAAGAAAGAATAAATGTACAGCTGACATAAAGCTCTACAGCTTTGTTTACTCAGGAGAAGAAAGTAGAAATGTACAGCTTGACATAAAGCTCTACAGCTTTGTTAACTCTTTTAAAGAAAGAAGAAATGTACAGCCTGACAAAAAGCTCTCATTTGAACGGTGGTCGATGGGAGATAAAGACATTTTGTTTAGTGGCCAATTTTTCCATCAGTAAAAAAAAAACTTTATCGATTTCCGTTTTACTATCGCAGATCTAGCCAACATCTTTATTATACAATTTATGTACAGTACAATCCAATTTACATAGAAAGAGACTTCTCTCACTTATATAAAAGCTAATATATCTATTTTCACGTATTCATACGTCAAGTCATGTCACATATAACCGTCACTTTTGATGGATATTATAGATTATTTTAAAATGACAATAATGACAGAGTAACATGTCACCAGTGTTGACAGTTTAAAATATGTATTTTTTATTTTGATATTCTTCCTACCAAACTCCTATCATATTATATTAGTGTATCGTAGCAGCGATTACTGAAGATTATTGCTTTAAAGTATTTAAAACTTTTTTTATCGGTAAAATTCTACTGTCTGAGTCCTCTCTTTACTTTCTAGTTAAATATTTACTCTTCAAAGGCTGTAAACTTTAAGTAGTTTTAAGCTTTCGGTGTTTAATTCCAATCAAAACGTATATTTCCCCTTCACCCCCCGATGGGAACCTTAAAACACCCCTCTCCCAGCTCTCTATCTATTTGTTATTATATTTAACCAAAGAGGAATATCTTATTTACCGATACACAATACACAGATCATGGTTTCCATGGAGATGTAAACAAACAATGATTGTACAGACGAGTCACTGCTCACAGCAGGAAAATCAGGTTTCCATTGGAAGCAACATCCTGGTCCCCTAACCTTTAAAATGAGTGTCCGTTTCTCGAAATAGGTTCCACCATCTTCTCACTATTCAAATTACCGGATTTTTTTTTAGCACCGTGTCTTACTACCCGTTCGGATTATACACTTATGTCCTAATTACGCTAATAGTTTTAAGGATTAGGTAGGTCATATTTATAGGAAGTGTACCCGCATTTTCGTGGAGGGAGAGTGGAACAACAGTTTGTATAAACCACCCTCGGTACACCCGACCGAGATTCGAACCTCGATCTCCCCGTCACCGGCAGTCTAGTCTAACACGAGAGTAGCGCGTCTGACCACGCGGACACCGAAGCGGGTAGTTATACATACAAATATAGCAGCTACACCTCTTGACGTAACAACATTTGACGCGGCTCTATAATTAGTGCATTACGAGACAGTCACTGTAAGTGACGGCAGAGCTGTTTATTTCTGACGCATGCGCCTCTGATATTATGACGGTCTCCGACTTTCAATATACTAACCAGCCATAGACCGGATGGTCGAGGCTATAATCTAGGCCAGGTATATTATATTAGGGGGTGATTTTTCCCCCTCCTCTCCTTGCAAATGCTATTACATTTCCTACAAGTTTTTCTTATCACCACGTCTTACTACCTGTTCGGTTTATACGCATGATTACTAAAATGGGCTATGATGAGGAAGCTAACATTTACAGGGAATATACCCGCATTTGCATGGAAAGCATTTAGGGTGTAAAAAAACAAGTCTCAGTTGACCCAACCTGGATTCGAACCAAGATATCCCTGTCATCAGCAGTCCAGTCTATAAGGAGAGTGACGCCTTAAACCATGCGGTCACTGAAGTGGGTACCTACAAGTTACCCTCCCAATCCATCTTTTTGTAAGTAATAATAATAATATTTAGCACCGCGTCTTACTACCCGTTCGGGTTATACGCTTTAATTACTATAATGGATTAAGAATTGGGAAGGTTGAATTAGAGGAAGTGAACCCGCATTTGTGTGGAGGGAAAGTGGAAAACCATTTAGGACCCCCACCCCACCCCCCCNGACTATATGATAGGGCCATAGAGGAACATGTCAAGGTAAGACTGTAAGATAGCGAGCTTACCTTGCTTGTTTCCACTATGGGGCAGACTATATGATAGGGCCATAGAGGAACATGTCAAGGTAAGACTGTAAGATAGCGAGCTTACCTTGCTTGTTTCCACTATGGGGCAGACTATATGATAGGGCCATAGAGGAACATGTCAAGGTAAGACTGTAAGATAGCGAGCTTACCTTGCTTGTTTCCACTATGGGGCAGACTATATGATAGGGCCATAGAGGAACATGTCAAGGTAAGACTGTAAGATAGCGAGCTTACCTTGCTTGTTTCCACTATGGGGCAGACTATATGATAGGGCCATAGAGGAACATGTCAAGGTAAGACTGTAAGATAGCGAGCTTACCTTGCTTGTTTCCACTATGGGGCAGACTATATGATAGGGCCATAGAGGAACATGTCAAGGTAAGACTGTAAGATAGCGAGCTTACCTTGCTTGTTTCCACTATGGGGCAGACTATATGATAGGGCCATAGAGGAACATGTCAAGGTAAGACTGTAAGATAGCGAGCTTACCTTGCTTGTTTCCACTATGGGGCAGACTATATGATAGGGCCATAGAGGAACATGTCAAGGTAAGACTGTAAGATAGCGAGCTTACCTTGCTTGTTTCCACTATGGGGCAGACTATATGATAGGGCCATAGAGGAACATGTCAAGGTAAGACTGTAAGATAGCGAGCTTACCTTGCTTGTTTCCACTATGGGGCAGACTATATGATAGGGCCATAGAGGAACATGTCAAGGTAAGACTGTAAGATAGCGAGCTTACCTTGCTTGTTTCCACTATGGGGCAGACTATATGATAGGGCCATAGAGGAACATGTCAAGGTAAGACTGTAAGATAGCGAGCTTACCTTGCTTGTTTCCACTATGGGGCAGACTATATGATAGGGCCATAGAGGAACATGTCAAGGTAAGACTGTAAGATAGCGAGCTTACCTTGCTTGTTTCCACTATGGGGCAGACTATATGATAGGGCCATAGAGGAACATGTCAAGGTAAGACTGTAAGATAGCGAGCTTACCTTGCTTGTTTCCACTATGGGGCAGACTATATGATAGGGCCATAGAGGAACATGTCAAGGTAAGACTGTAAGATAGCGAGCTTACCTTGCTTGTTTCCACTATGGGGCAGACTATATGATAGGGCCATAGAGGAACATGTCAAGGTAAGACTGTAAGATAGCGAGCTTACCTTGCTTGTTTCCACTATGGGGCAGACTATATGATAGGGCCATAGAGGAACATGTCAAGGTAAGACTGTAAGATAGCGAGCTTACCTTGCTTGTTTCCACTATGGGGCAGACTATATGATAGGGCCATAGAGGAACATGTCAAGGTAAGACTGTAAGATAGCGAGCTTACCTTGCTTGTTTACACTATGGGGCAGACTATATGATAGGGCCATAGAGGAACATGTCAAGGTAAGACGGTAAGATAGCGAGCTTACCTTGCTTGTTTCCACTATGGGGCAGACTATATGATAGGGCCATAGAGGAACATGTCAAGGTAAGACGGTAAGCTCTCCACCGAGACTGTGTGCACATAATTTAAGCTATGAAGAAAATGACGTTCCGAATATTAAAATTGTAGCATACTCTATTCATTTTGTGGTATTTTGATTTTAATGAAATAACATTTCGTAGCATTTTAAGAGTACCCCTAGTGTAAATATATATATTTTCTTAACTTATTTAAATATAAGGCATGGTGAAATAATATTGATCTGCTTCGGTGGCCGCATGGTCTAAGGCGTCACTCTCGTGTTAGACTAGACTGCCGATGACCGGAAGATCGGGGTTCGAATCCTGGCTGGGTTTACTGAGGCTAGTTTTTCATAAATGGTTTCCCGGTCACCCCCTGGGCAAATGCGGGTATATTACCTCTGAAATTCTTCCTTCCTAGTCACTACCCCATTAGAGTAATTATCATAAATGTGTATAACCTGAACAGGTATCAAGACGCGCTGATAAAAAGATCTACGAAGACTTATTTTTAAAATAACACATACGAAGCAATGATATATTATCGCTAATGCGATGTGTTCCGCGCCTCTAATAATATTTGGCGAAGTGCCAGTGATTAGGTTCGAACACAGGACTTGTATTTGACAGCCCTCGTCCCTCAGTCCTCGGAGAGGGTGATGGGGTTCTACTAGACAGCGGACGAGAGCCGATGTCAATCATCGTGAGTTACTGTCCTGCCATGGCTGTAACGATCGTAAATAGCCGCCAGAATCAAGGTTGACCGAGTGGGGGAGATAGATAGATAGAGGGAGTCAATATTTCCTGTCAAGGACTGGACTGAAGCCGTCTACATGTCGGGAAGGTCACTCGCTCGAGCCCAGATGGAGCCAGAATGGAGGATAATGTTATGTGTTTCTCCTATTATTATTATTATTATTATTATTATTATTAGCACCACGTCTTACTACCCGTCCGGGTTATACGCACTTACGCTAATGTGTAATGGTAGGGTGATTG
>CABFVX010002600.1:30037-52259 GCA_902151425.1 Timema shepardi | reverse complement strand
ATATATATATATATATATATTAATATTCCATTGCTAAGTATTATCCGCATTAATAGGTGTGTCGGTGACCTGGCGGTCTAGGGGTAAGGTGTCAGACTTCTGTTCTGGTGGCCGGGGTTCAATCCCCGGTCCCGGCACAGATTTATCTGATTATCAAACCCTTCCTTCGCCTCTGACAAGACATCTTGTGAATGTGGGGAATGCCAGGTCTCCACCGTGGTTCGGATTCCACGTTAAACTGTAGGTCCTACATTTCATCTCACAATCACCCTACCATCACACATTAGCGTAAGTGCGTATAACCCGAACGGGTAGTAAGACGAGGTGCTAATAATAATAAATATAGGTTTGTGGGCTAAACCGTCTTTCGGTTATGATTTTGATGGTGATGGAGTGATCGGGTTTCAAATCCCTACCGGGTAAAACGATTATTTTTTTACTCCTCAATTGCTTTTCGTGCTTCCTCCATACAACTGTGGGTACAGTTACGATAGAACTTATCCTGCTCATCTCTAACAAGTTAGTGTGAATATTCGGTTAGATCGGACAGTGCGTGAAATCTCGGTGTAACAAACATCCAACTTGTAAATATTAACTTGTCTCTCTATCTATTCTAGATTTGTCTGTAGCAACTGTAACAACTCTTCTGTCGTAGTATAGATACTGTAGTATTAACTTTCTCAGTGGTTGCACCGTCTTTGTGTGTTTGTCAGTCTTAACTAACACATGTAGCACTCAAGTAAGTGACGTCATTCTCTGTATGTGTGTGTGTGTGTGTGTGTGTGTCCTCTTTCACAGCCTCTGTCACTCGTCTCGTGTGAATAACATTGTTGGTTTTTGTGAACTGTTTATCTGTAAGCTAGTAACCATGTGCCATGCATTCAATATATCTACAGTAGCCCCGTGGCTTCTTTGGTGCTGACTGACAGCTCACAGCTGACTTCTGACAGTCAACATTTAGGTATATCCCTAAATTTTGACCGTCAGAGGTGACAGCTGCTAAACACATGTTTTTTCAGATCATATTGTTCGGCGTAGGGATACATAATTTGGTCTGGTAACTTTTAAACGCTGCTAGTCAGCAGTCAGCGCCAAAGAAGCCATGGGGCTACTGTAGACAACTTAATTTGTTTTATCTGGCGATACTATTGTATAGGTATGTACGAAGTTCATTTTATAAAAAAATAAAGCGAAGTTCGAAACACGAGAAGCAAAGTCAAAGTTATTATTGTCACATAACAATATTTTAATTTTAAATTATTCATTAAGTGCATCTAGGTTAAAAGAAAGACCTGGAATTTAAAAAAAAAAACATATTTTGATTTTGACTTAAAGAATTTATCTCTGTTTACATTCATTATAGATGTCAATTAATAACAAGCCGGTTTTAAAATACTGTCTAGTAGCTGTTATAGAACAAATACAGGTTAGAATATGTCTTATTTAGTGAGATATTGAAAATATGTTAATTATATAGCCATGCTTTCTTGTTCCTTGGAAATGTTTGTAAGATGCGCAGATTATTGTAAGTTTTGAAACAAAGAAGATTTGGGCTTGGACTTCGACCTTTCAAAGCTTCGCACATTCCTATAAATAATATATATTTTATATTACCAGCATATGTTTAACTAATTGTGTAAAAAATGTAACTGTTTAGTAATGCGTCTTCGATATATATTTAAAAAAACAGCAACGTAATTTAATACTTCTAAAAGGCTTGGAAACGAAACATTTTATTTTATAATTTGAAATAGTTTTCCGTTTAATTATGTACTCAATTTCTAAAGAATGCAATTATTAACCGAGCGTAGCTACCATTTGGTATTTCGTCTGTCTGTCTGGATGTTTGTTCCACGATTACGGTCAAATACGTGGACTAATTTAATCTAACTTTCTCTGTGACAGTCTTTGGACCTAAACTGGCCGATGTAGACTATGTAGGATATGTATCTGTTTCAATATAGTGGCTGCCCTAAAGGTTTTTCGTTAGATAACTCTTCTCGAGGGAATTGAAGATATAATTATAAGCATTTATCGAGTAACTAACACATTTTATTTATTCTGAGATATATAGCAAGACTGAGATCTTAAAATAAAAGAATAACAGCTATTATTTATTAATATAATCTAATATTTAATATAGTATTAATTTGTTTTCTGTCTAACTTGATTACCAAAGAGAATATTAACTTCAAATACAAGGAGAAATTATAAGGGATACTTCAATCTAAAATCTAAATAAAAATTTCAACCTAAAATCCAAAGAGAAATTATAGGAGATATTTTAACACAGAATCCAAAGAGAAACTATAAGCAATATTTCAACCTAAAATCCAAAGAGAAATTATAGGAGATATTTCAACACAGAATCCAAAGAGAAACTATAAGCGATATTTCAACCTAAAACCCAAATAGAAATTATAGGAGATATCTCAACACAGAATCCAAAGAGAAACTATAAGCGATATTTCAACCTAAAACCCAAAGAGAAATTACAGGAGATATCTCAACACAGAATCCAAAGAGATACTATAAGCGATATTTCAACCTAAAATCCAAAGAGAAATTATAGGAGATATTTCAACACAGAATCCAAAGAGAAATTATAGAAGATATTTCAACCTAAAATCAAAAGATAAATCAGAGAAAATATTTCAACTTTAAATGCAAAGAGAAATTATTATGATATACTGTTCTCATAACTACTGGTTTAGTAAGCACCAACCCAGTTTTATTTATTAAAATAACCTGTATATATATATTTATAAAGCAACAACTAAAACACTTGTCCAAGGGACAGTTTCTTCCATTGATTCACATGTAAACTTAATAACGTGAAGACCGAGATAAGAAAACCTCTGGTAAAATCAATGTGTTTCGGTGGAGGGGCGGGGCCTTTTGACATACCGTCACCAGTCGCCTGCCAATGTTTTAAAATACACATAGATTCATCCAAACACTATCTAAATAAATATTGGTAATTGTTTGTCAATTGAGGAACAATATAAATTGAAAGTGTGACTAAACTGGAGCTAGCATGTAAGGGATGGTCAGTAGGGAGAAATGTAGGCCTATTTTAAAAACACCCTCCAAGCCCGCAGCGTACGACCGTTTGTTACACGCCACAACAGTTGATAACTGTCCCGTTCATCTGATATTGTCTGCTGATGATGTCGAGGTTGGGGTTCGAACTAAGGCCACATATGTTTACCTAAAGAGTTTCCCTCTCTACCTCAACATACATCCGGCTACATTTCCTCTAAATTACTACCCCGATATCACAACTAAATGAGGATGGCCGTGATGGGAGAACACAAAAAAAAAATTGAACGACACGAAATAAGAAATGAGTTCAGTTCCGCCGATCCCTGGGAACTTTAGAAATAATCTGTAGGTCGTGAGCTAGTGAACTGTGCGAATGAACTGTTTCTTTCCGTGAACTAAATGAACAGTTGAATGTTTCTGAGCGGAGGTGTAATCCTGGCAAGGGTGTGTTTTGTCCTCAGGAAGAATGGGAAGGAGACGACAACGCTCCAAGCGGCCAACGCTGACCCTTCCGTGCACGCGTTCCAGGAATACACCTACAAGAAGATCACCCCCTGTGACGTCTGCTCCCAGGTGCTCCGAGGTGAGTCTCTCAGGTGCTCGGAGGTGAGTCTGCTCTCAGGTGCTCAGAGGTGAGTCTCTCAGGTGCTCAGGGGTGAGTCTGCTCTCAGGTGCTCCGAGGTGAGTCTGCTCTCAGGTGCTCCGAGGTGAGTCTGCTCTCAGGTGCTGCGAGGTGAGTCTGCTCTCAGGTGCTCCGAGGTGAGTCTCTCAGGTGCTCCGTGGTGAGTCTGCTCTCAGGTGCTCAGAGGTGAGTCCGCTCTCAGGTGCTCCGTGGTGAGTCCGCTCTCAGGTGCTCCGAGGTGAGTCCCTCAGGTGCTCCGTGGTGAGTCTGCTCTCAGGTGCTCCGTGGTGAGTCTGCTCTCAGGTGCTCCGTAGTGAGTCTGCTCTCAGGTGCTCAGAGTTGAGTTTTATCTCAGGTGCTCCGAGGTGAGTCTGCTCTCAGGTGCTCCGAGGTGAGTCCGCTCTCAGGTGCTCCGAGGTGAGTCCCTCAGGTGCTCCGAGGTGAGTCTGCTCTTAGGTGCTCCGAGGGGAGTCTCTCAGGTGCTCCGAGTTGAGTCTCTCAGGTGCTCCGAGTTGAGTCTCTCAGGTGTTCCGTGGTGAGTCAGCTCTCAGGTGCTCTGAGGTGAGTTCCACCTAGTGGAGTGAGGGGTGCCGGGTGTGCAAGGAAGGTGTCAAGAACCAGTAGTAAGGGTGTGTTTGTCACCAGGGCACGCCAGACAGGGGTTGAAGTGCCGGGTGTGCAAGATGAATGTGTCAAGAACCAGTAGTAAGGGTGTGTTTGTCACCAGGGCACGCCAGACAGGGGTTGAAGTGCCGGGTGTGCAAGATGAATGTGCACGTGGACTGTCAGGGTCAGGTGGGCAGATGTCAACCCAAGTCTCGACTGCTGAGGAGACAGAAATCGACCTCCGAGATCGAGACTAGGATACCTGACGCGCTGCCTGACGAGGAGAGTGAGTACTACCCGACCTCTCTCTCTCTCTCTCTGACACTCTTTATAGAGCTGACCTGACGTGGGATAGAAGGAAAATGCTTGTACACTTTTTATTAAAAAAAACTGGAGATGAGAAGTTCATATTCTCGATTCCTTAATTATTTTAATGTTATAGATTCGTGAAAATGTCAAATAAGTCTCTATAATTACATTTTATGAAAAACTTGTCTTCAAATAACAATTTTAAGCAATTGCTAAAACAAATTATAGAGACTTGTTTAGTTGGGAGAGAAGAAAATTTGACAAAATTATAGCAATATAATTTAGTAAAAGTGTTCTCTTAATTGTTTATGGCGTAATAGACACGAAAAACCAAATATAATTTAGACAGTGGTACCAAGCCTTAAACAACTTTTTTTTTTAATTTAATTTGAGAAATATGGGACTCTACACATTTTTACTGATAATATCCCTTTTGGCCAAAATGAATAAAATATTTCTTCTGCTTCTGGAATTCTAACAGGACATTTTATCTTAATTTAAAAAGTTTATCACCAAATGTTATGATTAACAAACTAAACGAACCTAATAAAGAGATATTTTATTTGATTTGGCAAAAAATAAATTTAAAAATTGCTGGCCTTAACTTGTGTCCCCTTAAACCCCACCTTAAAAGTCAATGCCAACGTCTCTGCTATTAAGGCTTTGAACCTCCTGGGAGTTGAGGACCTCGAACCACTGATATAACGTCTGGCAACGCTCCTCTTGAAAGTCCGTTCCCCAGGTACAGTCCAATCTCAATAGGAAGAGTCTTTTAGAAAAACAAACACATTTTATCGTGGCCAAAATTGACTGCATTTTACTATTTTACTAGTTTTATTTTATAGGTATTGATAATATTTATCAAAAGTGACAGCTGCAGATCACATGATTACGCGAAAGTAGATTTAGTAAGTCCTATATTTGTCAGATAAGGCTCTTCCTGTGGAAATTGGACCAACAGAGGCAGGCCAACACCTTACCACTCTCGGCCACGGCAAGACCCAACTTATTCCACATGATTATTTATAATTAAACACTGGATATTATCATTCTTAACACGAGTTATAGTCATGTTTTATATATATCTGCTAGTTATGGCTATTGAATTTGTCAGAAATTGTTTTATTTTGATGGAGTACTATATTTTCCCGCCATACTGCGATTTAAACTGCTTTAGGATCCGAGTGGTGGGTAGGCTGGGTAGCATAGTTGCCACATATCGGGAGTTTTGCGTGGTGGGTAGGCTGGGGAGCATGGTTGCCACATAGCGGGAGTTTGCGTGGTGGGTAGGCTGGGGAGCATAGTTGCCACATAGCGGGAGTTTGCGCGTTACTACTATGTAAGCATACTCAGTGACTGTCAAGAAATCTGGCAACGTGTATCTGTTGCTAAGACAATGGCCCCTCACGGATTGGTCGATCATGTGACGAGCCTCCAATCCTCACTTAGGCTACGCTGGCCTCAATCCTAGAGCAGTTTAAACACGTGGCATAGCTGGTAAAACAACCACGTGATTGAGGTCACAGAGTGTGTGTAGAGTATGTGTCATAAGGGCATATGGAGATACTTCAGCTAGTATAACATGTTTTCCAGAATCTCACGTGAGGTTAAGATGTGACATCTTCTCAAGTCTAGTAAGAGCCCCGCCTACAAACGGTCACTGTATAGGTACACACTCAAAACGTAAAATGAGATTTTGGTTGCTCTGTGGCTGCAATGCAACGTTGCGCTTCCCTTGGTACGACGTCCCAAACGTCGGCTCCATATGAATCTAAAGACAAAGCAAGCCAAGACGATAAACGTCCTCGGAGGTGTATGAATAGTTCATTTGCTCACCGCTAGTACTGCTATTCTTTAAGGTTGATTAGTTTGCCGCTAGGATTGTTAAGGTTCGTTTCACAACCGCTAGGGGCGATATGCTTTAAGGTTTAATTATCGTACTGGTCACGGGAATATAACCGAGCACAAGGCTTAGTTCACCAAAAATGTACCACTGAGCTATCCAGAATTTGTCCCTTGTCTAACTTTACATACAGTAACCCCATGACTTCTTTGGTGCTGATTGACAGCTCACAGCTGACTTCTGACAGTCAACATCTAGGTTTATACCTAAATTTTGACCGTCAGAAGTGACAGCTGCAAAATACATATTTTTACAGATCATTTGGTCCGGCGTAGGGATACATAATTTGGTCTGGTAACGTTTCAAAGATGTCAGTCAGCACCAAAGAAGCCATGGGGCTACTGTACATTATTATTATATCACTTAATATGTCGGAGAGAATTGTATATAAGAAATTTATTTTAGATCAGCAGTGCCAACCGATAGTGTTAGTGCTGCTAACTTGTGATTAATAAGTCAACTATTCATACCGTATGTTATTAATTCCGTAATTTGGCACGTTCTTGGATTTATATCTATTCAAATGTTCAAAAAATATATTTAAGCGCAAAACACCAATTGACTTTGCTGCTCCAAAAAGTGAGGTATCTTAATGCATTTTCCCTAAAATTATTTCCTCTTTTTTTTTTGTAAGTTCCTAAATAAATAAGCACCCACATTTTTTTTTATTCTCAATGAAAATACGTCTTACCAAGGGAAGCCATTTGCTAAGTATTTAACTAAAGATAATTATCTTTACAGCCAAGCAGAACTAATATATTTATTATGCTATATTTTTTTAAACTTAAAATATGCTCAGCTTTCTACGATAGTTTTTGAAACACTAATACATGTTTGTGTAGCGAATAAGTATTTTGATGTTGATTCTCTACACGCTCTCACATATTTAGTGCTATTTTTTAATATAATTAAACACTAATAAAATGTAACTTATGTCTGGGTACACTACTGTCCGAGGGGTGATTGTTTTTAAAATAGCACATCAAACAATTAGGTACACTCGGTTTAACCGGATAGGTAGTAAGTAATCTTACCTTGACTGATTACACTATGGCCCTATCTTATAAACTACAGCATAGTGGAACCAAGCAAGGTAAGTGCTGCTTTCAGGGTAAAAGTGACGAGTATCACTTAGAGTTAGTTAAGCCCTTCTTGTGGCCGAAAGGTGTCCGGGAGGCCAACAAAGGGAGCGATGGGTGCTTCCTAAAATAATGTGTTTCGCATGTAGTAGCCCAATCCACCCGGTATTCGAACCAAAGTCTCTCACCGTGTGAAGCACCAAGATCTTTCTATTGGGAGTAATCTTGACGGCCCAGACGTGTCATTCAACTAACCCAAGGACGTTATCAGCAGGACCTGTCGCGGTACTGGAATTATATTATATTGAGTGAGAAACGACAGCCTGGACACAGGAGTAGAACCCGGTACCCGGAGAGAGAGATCAGTGTCAAAAGGTTATGGGTTCGATTCCCTTGTCCAGGTTGTAATTTTTCCACTTTATTTAATTTGAGTCTAGATTAAGAGGGGTGGGGGAACTTGATTCAATAGTATAATTAAAATCAACAATTTTACTAGGCAAGTTGGCATTACCTTAGTAATCCAGAGGCCTTGGGTTCGCTTCCAGGTGCTTTCTGGTTTGTCTGGAACGAGGTCAACTCGGCCTCGTGTTGATAAATGAGGAGATACTTGAATGGAAAAAAGTAGCTGCTACGGGATAGAAAACTGATATCAACGACTATTCTATTCCACAGAAGTTGGCGCTATCCTCGCCAACAGACGGTGTCCGCTGTGTCGATATCGCTCGATTAAGGGATGACGCCATGTTGTTGTTGTTTTTTTACCTTAATGTCATCCTTAATTGTATCTTAGGACTCTTTCGTCAGTCGAGGGTATACATTCCTCAATCTGCCAAGCGAGAAGGTAATAATAGTTTGGAAGGGCTTGAGAACATTCTCCGGATGTGACGTCAAGTATCATGATGAATACCTCATCTTTAACCAATCACAAACACTTTGTTTTTTTCATACATCTCCTTGAATACCTACCACGTCGGTCGTCCATCTTGTTTATCAAGGCCTCGTCAATCCACAGTCCGCCTTTAACAGACGATAACACTGATAATTAAATCATGATTATCTTTCCTACGTTTTGCTAGTGAGGAAGCGAGGTTATGTTTCAAAACGTCTCGGTAATCGAACCAGCGATGGGCTTATGTTCATTCATAACGCATAATTAATAGTGAATAGTGCATAAAGCACAGCGCACAATTCATAAGGAATACATTATTATTATTATTAGCACCGTGTCTTACTACCCGTCCGGGTTATACGCACTTACGCTAATGTGTAATGGTAGGGTGATTGTGAGATGAAATGGAGGACCTACAGTTTAACGTGGGATCCGAACCACGGTGGTGGCCTGGCATTCCCCACATTCACAAGATGTCTTGTCAGAGGTGAAGGTAGGGTTTGGTAATCAGATAAATCTGTGCTGGGACCGAGGATTGAACCCCGGCCGCCAGCACAGAAGTCTTGACACCTTACCCCTAGACCGCCAGGTCACCAATCATAAGGAACACACATTGGCTTAAAATGAGATTTAGTGTGTAAACCTGCGCGTAAAACAAACTTATTTTATTTACAGAAAATGGTCAAACCTCTTTGCACTTATAGTTAACATCACTAAAAATACTTCATCAAAGCGTTCACCTGGAAAACTACGTTAATAAATCATATCTTTCGAAAAGTTGAAATTAACCTAATTTAAGTTTCGCCCATACTGTTAAATGAAATTTAATTTTTATCTGTTTCTGAATTTATTATTGCTACGAATATTATGGTAGCGTTATTTCTTGGTAACAAAATAAAAAAAAAAGTAATATATTTCCTTTATTTTAATTTATATCTACAACCGTAGTCTTTGGTGCTAAAAATAAAGAAAACTCGCTAATAACAAATAAGTATGGCTACCAAAAGGCATTTCAATCATGAACGCAGAATCTAATTTATATCTGTTGTTTATACTGTCCTTTGATTGGCTACAGCCTCTCCTTGAATTCTCATTGGCTGATACGTTTCAAGTCCCATGAATTAGCTACACTATCCTCCGTGCATAAAGCGTAGGAAGTTAAAGTTAAACAACCTCTATGCATTATGCACTATTCACTGTGTATCGATAATAAACGCTAGCGTTGAAAGTAATGTATACCAACTTCTTGTGCATTACGTGCTATGCGCCATTAGTAACGTGTTATGCGTGAATATAGAGCCAGCTTTAACTTGGTTATTTGTGTTTGTAAATGCAATAATAGGAGTTGTCTCTCATTTCGATTAGTTTTCTTCATAGTAGCAATTATTCTGATAGAACGTTAAATTATGTCTCGACAGTTTTCTTCTTAAAACAATATTTGTCGTCCAACCCACAAGATTTTTAAGATAAATTTCACAACGGACGCTCTCAAACCAAAACAGGATAAGAACGTTTCCCACACGTTTCCGATTTTTCAAATCTTCCCACCCGCCTTGGTGGCGTAGTTGGCTAACGCGCTTGTCGTGAGGACGGGGAGATCAAGGTTCGAATCTCGGTCGGGTGAACTGGGGGTGGTTTTTCCTAAATGGTTTTCCACTCTCCCTCCACGTAAATGCGGGTTCACTTCCTCTAATTCAACCTTCCCAATTCCTAATCCATCAGAGTAATTAGTACTTAAAAGCGTATAACCCGAACGGGTAGTAAGACGCGGTGCTAAATATTATTATTATTATTTCAAATCTTCCCACGACAGTAAACGTGGCCGGCCGCTTGTGAGTAGGTTTTTTAGGCTCAAGTGGATCGATCTTTGATTAGGAGCGGAGGCTGTCGCGCAGAACCCTGAAATCTTGAGGCGACCTCAGGCCGTGTTGAGCGGACGACGGGGATGGTGTCGAGACACGACCTCTTCTCATGTTCTTCTCTTGTTTTTCTCTTGTTTTTAGGCTGAATTGTTGGAATCCACAGTTAAAAAGACCACTTACACCCCTATGGACCAACGATCTAATGCTTAACCTAGAGCAACACAACACCGCAAACCGCCAACACTAGTGCCCGTATATTCGAAAACACTAGTAGTACATTATTTTAGACATCGCCTAGGCTCAAACTCTAGTCTCCCAGAAATGAAGTTGGCCTCCTTAAACACCCAACAAAGTCAACGACGGCCTTTATTTAAAAATAAAAACTATGACATAGATATGATATGTAATTTATTATTCCTTTACAAAATTACACATTGTACACAATAGTCACGTTTTGGTTATGGCACNCCCGGTTTGGTTTTGGCACCAGGCCCCCCCCCCCCACCCCAATAACCACCTCTTTGCTGTCCCGGTAACAACCAGTGCTATGTTTGTTTGTTGTTACTAATTCTCACCAGGTGGAATCTCTTTCACTAACAAAACAGTTAACATTGTTTCCTCTTTACTAACATGTAACCTCCTCTGTTCTCTCTACCTCCTTTTTATCCTACCCTTCCCTCCTTTATCTTCGCTATTCTATCGTCGTCTGTTCTGTTTTCCTTGTCAAACGAAACACACCAACATTACACACACACGTATTTCACTATTTCCTCATCATCTACCATGTAACGAACATACACCTGACCTAACTGGTTTACCCCTACCTGATCATATATTCGTTTCATCTATATGTCTGCTATGTTTGGTATACCCTGGCTATGCCATATGGACCCCGGTGTCTTCCTGCTACCCCCCCTTGTTTCATTGTTCTGACTTGCTTGCTTTATAACTACTTATCTTGGTAATTATGGCACTTCCTGACTCCCTTATACTTTCTCCTACTTCCGGTGTCTTGATATAAAACATATCCCATCTTCTATTGTCCTCAAATGTCCCAATATCTGCTGATGCCATTATACATTCTAACTTCCTCATATACCTTCTCCTACTTCTGCTGTCTTGATATAAAATATATTGCACCTTCTGTTGTCCTGATGCCCTGATACCTCCTAACGCCTGGGCACCTAATAACACGCCGCTAACCCCTCCTTCAACACACAACACTGCTCATTGCAACGCTCTGCCACCTCCTCACACGCCTACTAACATTCCCTCCCGCGCCACCTCCGTGTCCTCCTGGTCCCCGCAGAATCCCAGGAGGTAGATATCATCTACCAGGTGCTGAAGCAAGCGGGCGAGATCAGCAGCAATCGTTCCTCCTCCGGCCGAGGTCAGGACGCCGCCGCCACCACTAACATGACCAAGTCCTCCTCGGCGGTGGCCGTCAGGGACCCCAGCGGGAGCGGTGGCAGCTCCGGGGCGTCGAGCGTGGGGTCCCTGCACCGCCGACAACCCCCGCTCATGCTGCGCGGGGCCTCGAGCTCCCTCACGGTGGCCCCCGTCCTGCATGCCTCCACCTCAGGTCTGTGCTAACGTCTGTGCTCCCCCGCCGGGGCCCAGGTGGGCGGAGATACACCTGCTTTGTTCCCACCCTCACGCTCGCCCTAACGTTGAAACATTGCAAGGGTCAAGGCTGGAAGAGACTGGTCTGGTCTACTTTATATGTGACTGACTATCCTCGGTCACAAGTACCGCGACACGATACGGAGCCAATCTTAGTCGCACAGTCTTACCTTGCCTGGTTCCACTATGGTGTGGCTTATAAGATAGAGCCATAGTGTAATCAGTCAAGGTAAGACTACTACCTTGCTTGGTTCCACTATGGTGTAGCTTATAAGATAGTCATAGTGTAATCAGTCAAGGTAAGACTGCTACCTTGCCTGGTTCCACTATGGTGTAGCTTATAAGATAGAGCCATAGTGTAATCAGTCAAGGTAAGACTACTACCTTTCGGGGTAAGATGTACCTCAGATGGAAAACATGATGGATCAATATGTCCTTCGGTGGCCGCACGGTCTCAGGCGTCACTCTCTCGCATTAGACTTGAGTGCCAATGACTGATACTGGGGTTCGAATCCCGGTCGGGTTTTAATAATTTTCTACCCTCTTTTTATCCACGAAAATGCGGATACCTTTCCTTATCTAGAACACACTAGCGTAATTAGTTCATATGCGCACAAACTGAACGGGTAGTAAGACGTGGTTCACCCTATCCCATTGTTGTGTATTTAGTTACATGACACATATCTAAGACAACAGGACAGGTAACTCAAACTAAGACGAACCCGAGAACCCGCCGGTGTGAACTTTACACTAAAGTATTATTTTTACTTTACAATTTATTATTAAAATTATTTTAAATTGATTCATTATTTATAATATATCTCTAAGAGCCATATTTTAACAATTCATGTTTTAAGTTTTGACATTTAAATATAAGTGTTTTTTTATTTTAATTTTAGATATAAAAGAGAGAAAATCATATATTTTTTTTCTAATTCTCTACCAACGCAACAAACAAGAATACCATCGTGACCAAAGAGAACATATTTTCAAATATATCGAATTGCTATTTTTTTTTAAATTCTAAAACCAGCTTACATAAATATTTTGTTGGCACAATCCGAGAAAGAGTATTTCGTGTGCTCATTGTCTAATTATTAGTTCAAACTATGGCCGTAAGAATACTCTCTTTTTTGTATAGCAACGCGGTACTTTTCAACAAACACTACATTACATTTGACTCAATAGTTTTTGTCAATTGTAATTCGACTTGAGTAGAGGTTTTAAAACCTTAAGAGGCTGGACTTAAGGGTCCCTAACCTTAAAAAAAAACCTTAAAAACTAAGACCTGTGCTTAAGGTGCCTGATTTGGGGACATTCAATTTTTTTGCTTAGTTTAAATCAAAGCAGTTTTCGATCAAGTTGCCTTGCACATGCGCTAGGGGCGCCACTGTCGTCAGATTATTTTGATTTTGTGAAGAGGGCCAGCTTCATTTCTGAGAGGCGCTGCAAGATCATTTTAGCGCTATCTCCCACATCCTTCGCCCCTCCCCCCGTAGCCCCCTAAAAAAAAAAGAACCTAAATACTAAACATTTTCCGGACGTGAGGAATAGAAATGGGTTTATTGAATGTTTCGCCCGATAAATGGAACAAACTTGACCCGAGTAGTGCACAATGTGTTTTGTAATTTGAGATCTTATAACACTCAATATTATCACAAAGTATTTGTTTGTTAGTTTGTTTGTTTGTTAACTATCTTATCTCCAATTCATTTGTCAAGATTGCTGTGCGTCTACAACTTAGGATGCAATACAAGCAGAAGTAGCAATTAGTGAGACTTGGGAGTCTTTGTTAATGAGAATGGAACGGTCACATAACCTCAACATCCGGCAGGATTAAATAGCAGTTGTACCAATAAGATAAGGAAAATCTCCCCGGTAAAATATTCAATCTAAAAATTTCTTAGTGTTTACAGTGGAAGCGTATAATATCGAAATAATGGCATAATATTTTATCTACAGCAGAGCCGACGTTAGTTACACATTCAACCACCAAGCACTCCAATCGATACGTGAGTGACGGAAAAAAAAGAGACGGAGTCGCTGGTATTGCGTTATCGTAGCTCATCTTATTTAGTTTTCGGTGTTAGTAAACTTATAAATTTAAGTAAAAGCTTAAACATTAAATTTTGGGAAAGCTATAAATAAGTTGAAAATGTTATTGGAAAAAATTAGAAAGAAAATCTTATCAAAACTGAGAGTTCTCCGTGGAAGTCTTTTTTCCGTCTTACACCTGTAGCACCATCCGGAGAGTCGTCGTGCGGTGTTGATGTTGGACTGAAGGCACACATCGAGTGGAGGTGTCGCCGTGGAGAGTGACGTTATTGTGGGTGTGCCCTTCAGGTCCGGCGGGTGCCACATTCGTCCCGACAGACTCCCATCGTCGCCGCCGTCTGTTTGCCGGAATGAAGAGCCTGTCGATGCTGGGAGCCCGCGGGGGATCCCCTAGTTCCGCTCGCTCCATATCACTGCCTGAGAGTACGGACCACCTCTTTCTCACTCTCTCTCTCTCTCTTTTCTATGTCTGGCTGTCTCATTGGGCTTTTGAAAACCTCTCTTCTTCCTTGTACCCCTATTCTCACCTGCTATTCCTACTTTGGGAGAATCTGATGGATAGATAAACGACTGGCAGTGAGGGCTGACATATGAGCACCCTTACTGGCTCCTCCTAGAGTTGGGTCAAGGGACATATGACCGCCCTTACTGGCTCCTCCTAGAGTTGGGTCATAGGGACATATGACCGCCCTTACTGGCTCCTTCTAGAGTTGGGTCAAGGGACATATGACCGCCCTTACTGGCTCCTTCTAGAGTTGGACCAAGGGACATGTGACCGCCCTTACTGGCTCCTTCTAGAGTTGGGTCAAGGGACATGTGACCGCCCTTACTGGCTCCTTCTAGAGTTGGACCAAGGGACATGTGACCGCCCTTACTGGCTCCTTCTAGGGTTGGGCCAAGGGACAGACGAGCACCATCCAAGTTCTATTGAGTATACAGATAGAATCCAATCTATATAGAAAGGGCCTTCTAGAAAATAAAAACTTATATTTTTCTCTCTCAACATTAATAACATTTTACTGTATCATATTCTTATTTTATACGTACTTGTGAAATCTATCAAAAATAACAGCTGCAGATCATATGGCTCGACGTATGAATACTTGAGAGTAGCTTTTGTAACGTTTATAAATGACAGACTGTCCTTCCTTTACAGAATTCAACTATAGCTCCTTTGGATTGTAGTTTTACCAGCTAAATTTAAACTCGAAGTATTTTTTTTTAAATCATTAATTGAGTAGATCGCAAAAAAATGTTTATTTTTATCTTTAAAATATTACAAAATAAAAACTTATTAACTAGTTATCTTACAATAATGATGTGACATGTTAATATTATGGCCAGAGTCTCACATTAGGCGACAACTATATAGCCCCTCCCCCCCGAAAAAGAAAAGTTGCACGCCAAGGCCTAAACTCATTGGCCATTTCTCGTTTGGGCCTTCAATAACGAGATGACGGCTACAGTTACTATCCATCAGAGCATCTCAAGGACTTACTAAACTGAGTTTCCCGGATAGAGAAAGGCTCGTCCCGGACTGGTTGAATAACATTAGTCAAGTTACACTAAGACATGTTTTGAATCCTAAATGTCCAACAATGGAGTGTGAATCCTCCCTCACCTTTGGCTGATTCGAATAATTGCTTTCCCTTCTCTCTAACCAACGAGCCACCCCCCCCTCCCCCTTCTCCTACCTCCTTACATACACGTACCCATATCACGTAACATATAAAGCTTGTTGTATGGACGTCATGTAAATATTAAAACTATTTGTTTAGATAGGATCAGGATTTATGGTAAATATTAAGAAGAGATTGTAATAATATACGTAATACTCCTAGATCAGTGGTCAATCATACAGGACCAATATGTTGGCCAATCCGCGAAACTTTTCCTTTAATGACGTAGTAGCCATGTTTTCCTACGGTTGACTAACACAGAAAAACTCCGTAGGTTTAAAGTTATTGGTGTGAAGCAATGCGCTCTTGTAGCAAGTCCTTGTACTAACCTACATCAGTACGTTTGTGATGCAATGCGCTCTTGTAGCAAGTCTTTGTACTATCCTACATCAGTATGTGATGCAGTGCGCTCTTGTAGCAAGTCCTTGTACTAACCTACATCAGTACGTTTCGAGGTTTGTATGGTAAAATGACACACAAACATTGCTGATATCCCGGATAGCTCAGTCGATAGAGGCACAGAGCGCTCAGTACACAAGTTCGGATGGCCAGGGTTCAATCCCCTGTCTATATAAGTGTCTTTTATCTATATTTTTCACAAATACGCCATCAGAATGTAAATCAGAATGAAAATACGTGTTTGTTTAAATGTTTATATAGTTGAACTGTTGACCTCGGTGGTCTTGGAGTAAAGTGCTCGCCTCAAGACCCGATGTTGATGGGTTCAAACCCGGCCGGGGTCGACATATTTCTCTTGATAGATCCGTAGCACAACTTCCGTCGGAGTGGAAGTAAAACCGTCAGTCTCATGTCAATTGAGGCTTGTTAAAGAACCCTGGAATGTTTGTAAAAATAGCTTTTCCGGAATAATCGGTAGGCTATTTCGCTCTTGTTCACAGAAATTCTCGCAAACTGATATTATCAGTCGGTTCAGAAAGTGGACGTTAAATATCTCGATTAAATATTGATATATATTTGAAAGCACATTTGTGACGTAATTTATCCTGATAGTGAGACGCCGTATATTATGTTGGTCCTATCCGTTACAGAAACAATTAGTATGCATGTTTGGTTTATGTGGTATTAAATCTATTATTGCAATCTTAATAGCTATTTAGTCGTAATTTATATTGTTTTGTCAATCGATGTATTTCATCCATTAACTTTATAATTGACTTCTACCCCTTTGTGTCTCTTAATAATGTTCCCACGAATCCACACCAGTAATGATTTACCAATTGTGTGACATGATGTAAATATACCCGATCCACTTAGCTACCGCATTGTGCCTGAGTTGGTCCAAATTTTGTTCACCCGCTTTTAAGCCCGTGTTATTTTTTGTTCCCCTTCACGTTATGTTAAATTTATTATTATTGCACATGGATGATCTTTACCTAGATGTGTTTCCCCTCATCGTCCGCTTGGTGTCTCCAGCTGCCAGGCAGGGTCTATAGAACATGTCACGACAGCCATTTTGGTTTGTTATATTTCTCCATACCGCCTTAAGTAAACTTTTTGCCTTGACATTAAAATTTTTTTACTAATTTTTTGTTTACAAAAACGTGTTTCAAAATTGCAAAGAAGTTAAGGTTAAACAAATATGTTTTACTATTCCTGGACCATTTATCAAATACATAGCTAAAAAAAGAACAACCTGTTAGACAATCCATGACATTTTCCTTTACTGACGTAACACGTACATTTTATTTCATAAAACATGGCGGTGATGTTGAAATTAAGCTTTGCACATTGCCTCTACTGACGTCATTGTCAAAGTGATTTGTCTGTCGCAACGACTAGGTGTGCATGGCCTACATAGTGATGTATATGGTTAAATAGAACCAAAATGGGCGTCGTGATACACGATAGTGCCGTATTTTGATTGTTATAGTGTCAGTATTTCCCTCTTGGTGTTGATCTGTGATGCGCCGTGGTTCTTGGGGATTGTTAATTGATCGCTTTTGTTGGTGTAAGGGATGGAATAGACTCATTATTCTGAGGAGGAGAAAATTGCTTTGAGCGTCAATTATGTTTTTATGAGAATGGTTTTTTTTAAACTCTCACAATTGTTTGGGTAATTCACCGATCAAAATCAATTTGTTTTTATATTATTTGAAAACATTCAGATTTTGTGAATCATTTTATTATTCTAGTAAATGTAAATATTTCAAATTTTATTAAATTATGAAACGTGATCAATTTTAAATTTATATAGATAGATCTTTTACGATAGTATTGTCTATATATATATATATATATATATATTTAAAAAAGTAGATCTATTTTTGGTTGAAAATTGTTGTTTTAAATAATTTGCTTGGAAATGGTATTAATTAATTTATATTAATATTTGTCAACTTTATGGGAAATTATGTTTTAATGCACAACATTTTCGTTATTTTAAAATAAGTTTAATCACAGAAATCGCAAAAGAAAATATTTAACTTAATGACTTTTAAAAATTCCCCAAGAAAATCAACTTAGGACAAAGGTATTTAATGTTTGATATTTTATTTTTATTCAAAACTAATATAGCCACTTTTTTAAAATTCAAAGTTAAATTACATTTATCTAACTGCATTGATTAAAGGTCAAAGTTCACTGACAAAACGAATAGACATGTCGTAAGACAGAACACATAATAATTATAAGTCCAAAAATAGTCAATATTTGAATTATTATTATTTTTAAATTCACTCTTTTCAGAAATACAGTTTTAAATATATTCTGTCGTTTGAAGTAGAATGTAATTAGAGTTGGTTTTTGATTTCTTGCTTATTATTTCAAAACCAAACAACCTGATTTATGCTAATTATTGTTTGACGCGAACTTTGTTTTTTAACGTTGACGTTAATGTTTTATTTATGAAATAATTAGTATATTACATTCAGACCTTTCTTTGGAATTGCCCATATTATACTTAGTTTATAATTATTATATTATTCATCGCCAATAGAACAGTAAACATTTTAAGGATTGGTTTAAGAATTAATTCCCAGAAAGTGTTAATGTTATTGTTTAAATATGATTTATTGGTAATTTGTGTAAATTGCCCTGCTTGTATTATATTTCAATACTAGTATTCACATAATCTTATTTTGTTTCAAATTAAAATTCATAATATTAAAATATTGAACTGATCAATATTTATGTAAGCTGGTTCTAGTGTCGCGTTTTGCCCATACTGAAGATTTTACCAAAAACTAGTTTCGAATCCTTCAGGATGCGTCCCTTCCTGTAATCAGTGGTGGTTTGTCGACGAGGACGTCAGAAAGGATTGTACCAGGTCTATTCTCCCCCACACGGCCCATTTGACCAACCACACACACACACACGATACTGTAGTGAGAGAGTATTCATTTTATTATCGGCTTTAAAAGGCAAGTTTTATGTTTGAATGGACTTGAGTAGTTTTACCAGTGCAGGCCCTTCAAACCTCAGTTGCCATGGCAACAAACCTTGAGTAATCAATCAACCTAATATTTCAGAAAACATTCTAAAAATATGTACAGTAGCCCCATTGCTTCTTTGGTGCTGACTGACAACTCACAGCTGACAGATAAAAGCTTTGAAAAGTTACCAGACCAAATTATGTATCCCCACGCCGAACCATATGATCTGAAAAAACATTTGTTTAGCAGCTGTCACTTCTGACGGTCAAAATTTAGGTATATACCTAAATGTTGACTGTCAGTAATCAGCTGTGAGCTGTCAGTCAGCACCAAAGAAGCCACGGGGCTACTGTAGAAAAGATGCGTACAAATTAATAATGAAGGAATTGATCTAAATTAGTTTGTGACAAACTGACAGTGAACATTTATGTGACATGAAACAAACAAATACTGTAAAACTGATCAAAAGTAATTTCAAAACGGTTTTAAAATACTAAAGTGTTAAACTAGTCACAACATAAAATTGTTTCTTTGGAAAATATTATAACCTCACACATTTCGCTATTAAAGATTTTATTTTTAAAGCGTGTTTGGATCAGTATTGATGATTTGTAAAAGTTTATTAATATTGTAACAGGTGACCTGGCGGTCTAGGGGGTAAGGTGTCAGACTTCTGTTCTCGGGGTCCGGGGTTCAATCCTCGGTCCCGGCACAGATTTATCTGATTGCCAAACCCTTCCTTCACCTCTGACAAGACATCTTGTGAATGTGGGGAATGCCAGGCCTCCACCGTGGTTCGGATTCCACGTTAAACTGTAGGTCCTCCATTTCATCTCGCAATCACCCTACCATTACACATTAGCGTAAGTGCGTAGAACCCGAACGGGTAGTAAGACGCGGTGCTAATAATAATAATAATAATAATAATATTGTACTCTATATAAAATTTCACTGTCTGTTTGTTACAAACAAACAAACAGACTGAAACCATTCCCTTCATTATTGATTATTATAATAATATTTGCAACTAATTATGGCAATAACTAAAAAAAATAAGTCCCTTTGATGGAACTGCCTTCTAAGGCCGTGTGTGTGTGTGTGTGTGTGTGTGTGTGTGTGCAAACTCGTAGCATAGCAAACATCAATTGTTGCATTACTCACAGAGTAGATAATTGTAACTTTAATTTGATTATATACACAGCATAAAGTTCCCTTGAATTTTTAAAATTCGTAGACATATTAAAAAAAAAAGTATTATATAATTCTACCTAGAAAAAATGTGAGATGATATTTTTTTTAAACAAGAAAAACAAAATAAATATGGATAAAAGACAATATGAAAATATTTAATAATAATTCGCATGGATAAGTTACATACAAATATTTCTAGCCGGAAAAGGGAGGGAATTTCTAAATGTGCTGCGCAAGTTATGTGTAACTAACAACACATGTCGGAAAGACACACAAGGGTGCATCATGGTGACATGACCCCCCACCGAGCTGGGCTGGTGGTCTGCAAGCCGGGCGCAATTCTCAACAAAATGGTTGTGTTCTGTGTGAGGTGAACAACGGTAAACAAAATGTGCATAATAATGTGCATGTTTTCAGGCCGAAGTCCAGGGTTCGCTTCAGGAACAAGACCATTCGGCCAGCCCCTATGCCTCACGGAGTCCAATGAGAGTAGTTCTGTTCACGATAATGTCACTAAAACAAACCGTTACAGCAAATAAATAAATAAATAGTAAAACTCATCCTCTAAATTCACAAATATTTCTCCAAAAACAAAAAAACAAAAATAGACACTATATTTTAAAAAAAACAAATTTAAATAGTAATTAGGTATTTCGAATAATATCCTTTCTTAAAGTAAACCTATGTTTAAAAAAAAACCAAACATGTTTGTGATGATATCCAAATTCATTCCACTTTGGCGTGATATTTTATTCTCTTTGTGTGTGTCATGTTTTCAATGTCATGTGATGTCATCGGACGTGAGTATGTAAGAAGTGAATTTGTATTATTTTCTGACACAATTTGAATAAAATGAATGTCCTTCACTTAATGTCACGTCTTTACTTTAATCATATATGGTTTTTTAATGCCTGTAAAATCGACCTTAGGATTGATTTTTTTTTTACGTTTCCTGACCTTTTTAATTTGGTTTTTAATTATTTTTTTTAAATGTATAATAACTTGTAGATTATTTAAATCTTCTACTTATGACATTTGATTTGCTATGCGATTAAGCAAAATTTGTCTTCATTCCTATAATTACCCCTTTTCGACTGTACACATTTCAACCCCCAATAAACACATCGGCCCTTTCTACGCCCCTCCGTGAAATTTTGTTCCTGGAGGCCCAAGTCGACTCTCTACGGACTAATTAAAGGTAACTTATGACCCGGCATGTGCCAGGGGTGGAACACATGTGGTACCTTGTCATTGCTTTTTGGTCCAGTGCCACGAATTACGCGCGGATATCGGAGCGACAAGACATGGCCGGAACTATTTTACAACGCGAATATTTTGTTTCTTAAATTAGATTAAAAATAACCCAAATAAATGTAACTTTGTAGTTGGAAAAAATAACTTGAGTGCAATATTTTGTAAATCTTTGTGTTCGCACACACGTGATATATATATATATATATATATATAAATAATGTATATTATATATATAATTATATTATATTTATAATATATAATTATATTTATAATATATAATTATACTATATAAACAATATAATTATATTATATTTATATAATATATAATTATATTATATATAATACATAACTATATTATATATAATATATAACTATATAATATATATTATATTTTATATATAATTATATTATATTCCTTGATAGCGTTATTGTTGAACAAAGTTATAATAGTATTAAAAATAGTAAATGTTTTGTTTAGTTAATCACATTAAATAATACAAATAAAAATATGAACAGTAATATTAATTGGGAAATGTAGAACTATCCATTAGATAATAAGATTATTTGACATTAAAGCAAATTGTTTGGTGAAATAAATTCAATATACAAAAAAAATTGCATCACATTCGACTGAATTTTTTTTTTTTGCTTCTCAATAGTTGATGAAAAACCAAAAAGTTTTATAAATCAATGACAAGAGTACAGGTTTCACC
>CABFVX010002600.1:0-25371 GCA_902151425.1 Timema shepardi | reverse complement strand
CGTTAAACTGTAGGTCCTCCATTTCATCTCACAATCACCCTACCATTACACATTAGCGTAAGTGCGTATAACCCGAACGGGTAGTAAGACGCGGTGCTAATAATAATAATAAGATAAGTCAGGCTCCTTTGTTATGGTTCTGCCGGTGATGGGGGTTTGAATCTCTGGAAGTATTAGGTCAGTTTTGATTGTTATTAAATGTATTTAAACGCAAATTCGGGTTCATTTACTCTCAATTATACTTTCCTCATCCAAACCCGATAAGAGTAACTAAAATGCGTTTATCCCGTACGAATGGTAAGACGTGAGGAAGGGGAGGGGGAGGGATAGATCACTCAAGATTTTTTTTTTAATCTCGTTGTCGTAATATTATTAATATTTAGTAGAGAAATTTTAAGAATAAAATCACAGCGATTCTAGTTGAGGTAGACTGAGCCAACACATAACAAACCCGCGTCGGTGGTCGAGCGGTCTAACGCGTCACTCTCATGTGAGACTGGATTTATTATCAGGGGTATCGGGGTTCAAATGCCCCACAAGATATACTGAGGGTGTTTTTCCCCTAAAATATTTGTTTTTAACAATCTCACAACACGCAAATTCGGATACATTTACTTTAAAATTATACCTTCAGCTATACTGAGGGTTTTTTACCTAAAATATTTTGTTTTAACAATCTCACAACACGCAAATTCGGGTACATTTACTTTAAAATTATACCTTCCTCAAGCCTATTTCGCTAACGTAATTAATGTGTGTGTACAACCCGAACATATCCAAAGACTTGGTTAAAAAAAAAACACGTGACAAATTTTTGGCCGTCCGTGTTAAGAATTAAATCTAATGTACATTTAAATAATGTAATTGGTATATTTTAATATATCTTATCTCACCATAACGACCGGTTGTAAGCCTCATATTCAAAATGAGAGCCAGATTATGAGGGCTGTCATTTAATTGGTTTTTTTTACGGGAATGACAATAAAAAGCCTGGGCTGTTATCACCAGATGATAATACTAAGCTATATAAACCATTATTTGAAGTTGTCACCCTATCGGGGTTCGAACGTCGAGACTGTCGAGTGGTAGCTTGCAGTGTAGCGTGTAATTTGTGATCCTTGCAGCCCCGCACAGCCCCAGACGACAGAAACTCAACCTGCGCATGAAAAGCTTATCCTTAGATTCCCCAGAGTCGACGGAACACGTCCAAAGGAGACGCCACGCGGCCCAGTCGGCGGTGGACGCCCACAGCAGCCAATCCTCGTCTTCGCGCATCCAGTGTAAACCAGCCTTAACACTTCCCTCATCTCGTTTACTGTTATATAGCTATCTATTTTTCTCTATTGCGCATTCTCTCTTTTATCTTTTCTATTCTTTTGTGAACGCTTCTATTGAATGCAGCCATGCCGACCACGGTCAAAACTAGTTGTGCGTGGTAGGTTACGGTTGACTCCTTTTATTAGATCGAAACAATATAATCTATCTATCTACTATGAATATAGAATAATTGAAGTACTCGCCCTCTGGTGAACAAACCTTTATAAATTGAGTACGCCCGCTTCCAATCAATGTCTTAAAATGGCGGAAAATAAACTTTTACTTTAATGGGATTTGTAATTAGTCCGTTGAAAATCCTCTTATTTAATATAAGTCAACATCACAATTGTTTTGAATGTTAATAAAGTCGCGTCGTTTTAACTGTCATTTTTATTAGATTAATCAAACATATTTTGACATAATATTAAGTTGTATTATCTAAATATAGATGTCTCTAGTTTGGAGGAACACAAATTTTGTTTGTTGCTTGAGACACACTCGTAAATATATATTTTTTTAATTCTGGAAATAGTTATTTCGATCGTCTTTTATTTATTGAGAAGGCTCATCTTTTGGCGTCTAAACTGAACACATGTTTAAATAAGTGATAAATAGTGATAATCCGTTTATAATATGTCAAAACGATTAGTTCCTCCCTCGCTTTAATACTTGACTACGCTAGTCAGACGATTGATTCCCTGTGACAATGTAAAAACAATATTCTTGTTTGTGTTCTTTATTCAAATTTGACCGTGGCTTGCAGTGCAACAATGAATATTTTCATCAAACACTCTTCACGTTGTTTTAATGTATTCATATTTTTAATAAACATTGTTTCATTTCAAAAAATGTTTGTTTTTCTTTTTGCAGCTAGCTTCTTATGTGCATTATATTCTACATTATTTTTGTTTTTCACTTTTAAATTTTAATGTTTCTATTCATTAATTTTTGTGTGTTATTTCTATTTGTTCAAAAAAGTAAATAGAGATGGCTTGGTTTAAAATTATATTTTAAATTATTGTTGATGATATCAATATTTAAAGTTAATTATAGAGATATACAAAGTCTCTGTTTGCCTTTTCGAACTTACATTATGTTCCAAATGTTTTCACAAACAACTAATTATTATAATAATATTAACGTGCACCATCTATTTACCTGCACTTAAATAAATGTTTACCTTTTAATTGTTTTAAACAAATACTTCTTACATCTAATATTTTTTTTCATTCTTAAAACTACTAAGGTATTGTTAGTGAACTGTTATATTTTCATAAATTACCGTTAAAAAACTTAATGAAATGAGACTTGGATGCAATTATTTTTTTTACCAAAATGGGGTAATATCAATTTTTAGACTTCTATAAAGATATAATTATATCGGTACAGTTAGAAATTAATTGTAAATATCTTATACGTAGGTTAAGTTTTAAATAATGTGCTTTGTTTCATAAGTTATTTACTATTTTTAAAACTCTTATGTGCTGTAAAATAATTTAATAAAAACTATGGGTGAGTAATGGAGATAACTATTTTCAAATGTACCCCCCATTATTTGAATTTTATGGGAATATTTCTCTGTCTTGCTAAGTTGTGTATTCCAAGTGTTAGCAGGGACATAACCTAACATTTCTCTTGTGTTCAGGATACGAAGGAAGCTTTTCATATCTTGCGGGTTCTTTAGGACAGCGGAGATCATTGTTTATTCAAAATGGGCGTTGCTGGTCAAGTACGATAAATAAACCAAGTTTCAACACTTTTTATATATATTATATTTCTTTATATATATATATATATATATATATTAGTTCGGGTAGCAAATTGTTGGAGTTTTAAAGTATTGATTCTTGTGGTTTGGTTATTTAATTATATTATATCGTTATTGTTAATGTTCTTGGTTTATTCTCAGGCTTTCGTAACGAAACAAGTACGATTATTTTGGTTTGGTAATATCTTTGTAACGTTAGTGGCCCTCGTGGATTGTAATGGATTCACCGAGTATTATTATTCAGTTGAAAATGTATGTTTATTGCATTAAAAATTATTTTTTTGATCATAGTTTTGAGCTCTATAAATATATATTGGTTATTATTTATTTTTTTCTAGCACTGCGCTTTGCAATTTAAATTCAGTTTTAGGTATCTCTTTACCTTTTTTCAAAATAACATTTTACACCAATAAAATCAACTGCTTTTTTCCGTTATTTCTGAAATTTTGAAAAGGGTCGTATTACTGCTATATGTTTATATATGTCTAGCTATCTGCGGTGTTTACATTTCAAATTTACCATACTCAAAAGTTTATTTCAAAATGTGTTTTTAAATAATATAATCAATATAAACTCGAATTAATTAAAATTTAGAGAGATAATTAATATTTTATACAAAAGAAAAGTTTGTTTTTAATCAACACGAATAATCTAACAGAAAACAATCTAAATATTTAAAATGGTGAATTTCTAAACGTGCACTTGTCTCTAGTGGTTTGATAGAAGTATACCCGTAGTTTAGTTGCTTGATAATAGCTAATATTAAGCAGTAAGCATGTTTTAAATGTTGGCTTTGTTGTTGTAAGCATGTCTCAGCACATATGTGTTGTATCTATCGCTTTTCAGATTAAGATAGTTAATAGTAATCCACATGTTTCATTCAGTTCATGTATATCCAATTTGAGGACTTTCACCAAGCAATTAAGTTTTAGGGAGACTTTACTAATCACCAATAACAGGTATGAAAGCCTTCATATTAGACATACCTGGGCTGAAACTTAAAACTTGTGTAACTACAGTAAATTTCTCTCATTTGGATTTAATAAATTGTCTGTAATAGATTTTCTTAAAGAACAGAATGGGTTTATCTGATAACAAATAATATTTAATTGGTCATATTTTGAAATAATATTATGGTAAATAGTTTTGGATCATAATACTAAATATATTGAAGCATTAATGCAATTTAAAAAAAATCTCACTAACCATTTTTTCTCTAGTTTTAAATAGATTTATATCCTTTAACTGCAATTTCCCCTTCAAGTTTTGTGTAAAACATACAGTACAAAAACATAATTCAAAATTTATGTTTCATTGTTCAACTGGGAAATTGTGTTTTACTTAAGTAATTATTTTAAATGAATTTAAATATATCTCAGGATTTTGATTAAATTAAACTAAAACAAATGAAAACCTTGCGTCAAGCCGTGTATCTTTTCAAGCAACATGGCTATGTGAGGCGTGAGAAGTACGCCATCTTGTTGTTGTGTGCAGCGCCATCTAGCCCCGTCCACAACAGGCGACTGCTCTCTGCACGGAACATGCGTATGAGCTCCGTGGAACTGCCAGACGACAACGAGAAATCCCTCTCTTCGGCCAGCACGTCGCCATGCCCTTCGCCGGTACGACACTTCAACAATGAAAATATTGCATCCGAGTGGTTGATAGAACTAGTCATTAATCCCTAAACGACGGGATAGATTACCGAGAGGGGAAACCGTTGATCGTGCATTAAATGAATCTAACTACCGACAAGATGTGGGCAAAGATAATCATAAAATTATTTCGTGGCAGCCTTGTAACACGAAGGGAAGATAATTTAAATCAATTGTTAGTTTGTTTCTCTTTGCTTTCTGCCACGAAATGGGAAGGGTATTTTAGTTAAAGATAAAACCGTTTGACATCGTTGAAACGGTTTGATTAACCAAAGACGTGTCTATTAAAACCCAGTTTGCTTTCTGTAGCCATTATGGATTCATTTTTGTTTATATAAAACGCTCCTTTATTTAGAATATTAATCACAATCAGTAGCTTAAATAGACTAGGTATTAAATTTAAAAAATAAGTTTATTTATTTAATACAATACTTTAATTCAAAAGAACAATCGTAAATTAAATACAGCATGCCACCCATTTTATAAATCAAGCTATTTTCTGGGAAACTTAATAAACGTTTAACTAGTTTTATTTCCATCTTATAAGAATAAGGAAACATTAATATTAATGCTAATATTATTAAATGGGAAAATGATGCTTTTTATTGGTTTGAAATGAAAATTACAAATTATGTGTTTTGTTTTTCATGAGTTGATACTCTGGGAGTGAAAACATTAATGAACGCTATAAATGAATTGTAAATATGTCGTAACGTTGTAATCATAAATAGCCAGAGCTTTGAAACACCCTTCTAGATATTATTAATGTCGGACTTACAGGAGGGGGACTTCGCTACCAACCAGAACACGATTGGCTCACTATCTATTGTAACCAAGAATTTCCAAGCGCTATAACTTATAGCTATTAAGTGTCTTAGGAGTAAACCATTTCAACAAACCTTTGAGTAGCGAGTAGTGTATTTTTAAAATTCTCTGACACCAAAAGCCCCCGATTAAACCCAAAGTCATCATCATCATCATCATCTTAACTCTCTTCTTTGCGAGAGTAGGTTACGTGGTTCCACATGTTGGGTCGGGACCCGACATGAAGTAATGTAAATGCAATTCATCAAACCTTTGAATATGGATAAAATTGAGTGTATGTAAGTTTTACTGATGGCTCATCGAAGTCCATTGTTGGTGGGTTCCAGAAACCTCACCGGTTACTCCCGACCAACCTGTACGTGGTCCTCTACAACTTCAAGTCGAGACATCCTGATGAACTAGATCTCAAGTAAGTGTCCACTACGCTAACTCATGTTTCAACCGGGAAGGGTACAGTTCTACATACCTTGCCATGATCACGTTCTTCATCAGCGCTGGTCCCTGCACTTACGGTGTTAATACTGATCGGATCTTGATTAGGAATTTAAAATAGGGTTAATATAAGGCAGAAAAACAGGGCTTATGAATAAACTCTAAAAAGAAGGCCCAAGGGGCTAATACTTGTTTGTATTTAGGTGTCCAATTCATGGTTTGGCCACTAAAATTAAGATCATGTTCTTAGCTGAATTCCTATGGGCCTCGAAATTAATCATTCATTTCGTGAGATATTGAGATGTTAATATTAGCCTCTTTTTTTTTTTTCAAAGCAAGGTGTACAAATACTATTTCATTGGCAAATGACACCAAACTAATACGGTTGCAGCCCACTTAAGATCAACATCAATTATTTATTCTGATTTTTGTATTTTTCTTTAGTATTCATACACAAAATTAAACTTGAATTGAGTTCTCCTAAAGGGAATTCCTGTAATAAAAACCACAAATTAAATTGTACAAATTTATCCATGCAATCTGCATTATTTTTCCGCCGAGGGGGCTGAGAGGGGCTATTTCTTCTCTGAACATCGAGCTATTATCATTCTGAGACTCTGTGTCGAGAATATGTTCCCTTGGGACGAAGAGCAGGTGAGGCACAGGGGAATACTAAGAGTGTGGTCCCAGGCGCTAATAACTCCTCTTTGTTCTTTCCCCCCCAGGGCGGGGTATAAAGTGACAGTGATTGACACAACGGACCCCGACTGGTGGAAAGGGAAGTGTTTGGGCCGTGTGGGCTACTTCCCTTCAAAGTATGTGATCAAGCTTCAGCCAGGCGAACGACCGTTGCAGGTGACGCACAACCTGCAAGTGTCTGACGGCGACAATGGGCTCATGCTACTCAGAGACCAGGTGAGGGGAGGGGCATAGTCCAGGGGAGAGAAGAGTTTCCTTATAAATCAGGTCGTCCGCATTGAAGGGACGACAACTACGCCCCAACTCTACCGGAATTACTTTAATGTTATAACAATTTGAATCTGGTAAAGTTGGTGTCCCTGATAAAGCACCCGACACTAAACCCGGAGCCGGAGTCCAATGTTAATCAGCTGCAATGCTAGTTTCCTGTACCGCGAGACTGAGATCGATAGCAGACACGGGGTCATCGATCTCTAAACTTTTCACTGCGCGCATTTTTACTTGCGTGGCTACGCTCGGAGGAGTCTTGTTAGAGGTATCCGATCCCCAGACACAGGATGCCGGAAACAATACGGCAAGGGGGTTCCTGCTTTGAAAAATCTCTTGACTTATATAAGGTGGCTTTCTAGTGACAAAGCGGTGTTCCTTGAACGTGCTCAGGCTTGTTATTAGTGTCTGGATAAGTTTCTGATAAACCAGACAGGCAATAAACGAGTAACTTGATTATAAAATATGTTGAACTTTTATAATAGAATAACTGATTAATAGTAGGTCTATTAAATCCAACACTCCTTGGAACATCCTGAACGACAATTTTTTCATGCTCTAATTCAAATACTATCTGTCAAAATTCCTTTCCCCTGGCGAAACCCTCAGTTGAGGGAATTCGTTAACGTTAACTGTTTGACACGTTTTGTTGACAGAGGCGGTGCGGATGCTTTGCTTCTGATCTCTACTGTGTTTTATATTGCGTGGTCTAATGTAACGTGCCAACTTTATCCCTTAACACTTTAGTATAAGTTTAAGAATTTTATCATGCAATGGAGTGTATAAAAAATATATGTATATTTACCTATTACCGTTTAAATGTAAAGTGAGTTTGATCATACTTATTTATCTTTGTATTTCCTCTGCGACCCATCTATTTTTTAAACCTTCCCTTGCTTTGTATTTTTCTTCACAGTCGTTCTTTAGTCAATTTTCTCCTTGACCCTATCTTGCTTTACTCCCTATCAACTATTCCTCAAATTACCCTTACGTAATAATTTTGGCCCCATACAATATTCCTCAGTTATTATCCCCCCTAACTTGCGATGCTGGTAACTTGTCCTCAGATCGTGATCCAGGTAGGAGAGGATCTGGACGGCATGGTAATGATCCGGAGTGGCGACAGTCGTCAAGGGGTTTGCCCCCTCAAGTTCCTTCAAGAGGTGTGACACACGATACCACGCCCCAACATCAACGACTGCCATCTCCAACAGAAGTTCACACCCAAGGTCGGAGCGACGCCCTCCTCCGTCAGTGCCGACATCGGGAATACCAACTACGGGTCCACGAACAGGAAGGACGTGAACGTTAATGTCCTGTCGACAAACCACTCAACGAAATGTGATTCCAAAACACTGTTGACCCTGAACAATTCTTTCAGGAGCCGGTTGCAGGAGAGCAGGAGTAGAAGACTGCCCTTTATTTTACCCATATCCTCGTCGAAGCGGCCTCTGGCTTTAGAGAATACGTATTCGTCGACGAGGAACCTAAACAACGAGGTCGAGGTCTCCAATAAACCTTTCGTCGATTCCCAGGCCCGACCTTTATCGATACTGAACGATTCTAAAGGAGAGACCTACGATAACGGTAAAACTGTTCCGACCTCTCTTCATTTCACTTCGTTGCTCAACCATTCCCCCAAGAACAACAAGAGACGGAACTTCCCCTACGGGCAATACACGGAGACAGACAACGCCAACATCACTAATAACAACCCAACCGCACACGTGGGTGCCTTCACCCACCGCCTGATGGTCGGTGGGGCGCCTGACGAGAACGAGAATCTCCATGACGTCAACGTGAACCAGATCGTGTGTCGCATGCATTCCACGCGTCTAGGGGCGGCGCCACCGCCGGTCTATCTGGTCGTCTGCCCAGGACAGGCGTCGCAGGACAGGAGTCCACCTTCTAGGTGCGGGATACAGTGAGGTCACCTGGGAACAAACTATTGCTATCAGATAAGGGTGATGATTCACCTCAACCGACCGGAGTTGGTTTTCAGGTGCGCGCGGTGCGCCCGTATCAAAACGATAGCGGAAAATTTATAACACAAGCCTTCGGAAATCTCAGAGGACTCCTACGATGCTTTAAAATTACCGAAATTAGGATTAGGATCACTGGGTTGGTATATATGGTCCTGCTTCCGCCGATCTTTCATTCCAATAACTAATCTTGTGCAAATTATGTAACAGAGTCACACTCGTGCTGTAACCTAGTGTGGGCGTGTCGTGTGTAGTTAATGTTCTGGAGTAAACAACTCCATATAAGTAGACAGGGCCGGATAACCGGGGGTCGAACAAGGAGTCATATTCAGGAGGGGGAGAAGACATGTGTCCGAGGTGTGTTATAATCTGAAATAGCCAGTGAAGCACGCGATAGATTGAATGCCGGCACAAGTCTAGACCACCCCCAGGTACTGGTGATGTCGAGATTTCTCACAAACATTGTAATCTTTGGTTCTCCCTCCCCCACCGCGCTCCCCAGCTATCACCGGTTCAATGACCTCTCGTCCCTTTCCAGCACCCCACGCTACTGGCTTGGACTCACAGCGTCCGACGTGTTCCTTATTGTTCGTAAGTAGAATAATTGATGATTTTTTTCTCTTAATCTGAAGGTACATGTTGTTATACGGCAGGTGGTGGTTTCCAGGAGCAGAATGTTGGAGGGTTGCAATTTATTTTATACCTGGTTTGTAAGTGTGTGAGTGTGTGAGTGTGAATCAGAGCTTGTAGAATGAAGAAAGGAAGGGATGGTCAGTCAACATTTGACAAACCTTGCAGTAAATGTTGGCAAAACCCACAGTGCAGGACCTCCAAGTAAACCCAGAAGAAGGAGTAATCATACTTTCTTTCTTTTTTGACAATTACGTTTTTTTAGAACTTGCGGTGCCCCTTAAGTTTGACTGTATTTGGATACGTTGAGAGAATATTAACTATGTATAAATATTTGTAATTATATTTTATAAAATTGAATGTCGGTTTAGAAATATATATTATATTCAAAGAGTTTACTCAAAATAATCTATCAAACGACAACAATGTAACGAAAGCGTGTATATGTTGCTTTGATCAGCTTCGGTGAAGCATTCAAACCTTTGTTGTATCGAGAGCCTTTCCTGGCATTGTTGTCACCCAGACCCGGTATTCAGGAGTGAGGATAAACTGTTTATATAGAGTCGAGTATGTTATTCAGTTTCCATAGCAACACTTTCCGACCAGAGATGAGCGTTGTAGTGTAAATATATTAACTATAGTTTTTATCGCCACTGCGATCCAATTACCTTTGTTTAAAAAAAATGAAGCCGTTTGTTTGGTATTTTAAGCGGCTGCTGATTTGCCATCGATTAGTTTGAAAATAACTATAACATTTATTTATAATGAATATAATATATAGTATCTTGCATTGAATAGATTTATTCTCAAACTTTTCAGTTTTATGAAAGGTCTATAACTTATAACTTTAATTTTTTATATAATTTGATTATTTTTTGCAATATAAAATATTATTTTATTCAAACATATAAAAAATTTTTTTTTACTTTTAAGTCAATAGTTATTTTATTAAAATCTATCTATAATCTCCCCAATATTTTCAATAAACAATAAAAAGTTTAATTTTGTTAGGATCAAGTGTTTTGTTCTAGAATTATTACAATAGTGCAGTGTATCTGCCTATCGGTGAAGATACCAATCTCTGAACGATCTAATTAGTCTGAAGAAACTTTAGTAAAGAATTAGATGCACTATCACTGTCTTGGATTGTTCGACCGAGAGCAAATTAGATAGATACACAGAATTAGTCCCATTAATAATAAACAATAAAATATATATCCATCTTAGAACACGATATACAATGACAATGGGAAGGAAGAATTGTTTTTAAACAAGCGATATATATATATATATATATATTTAGAAAATATACAAGCTGTTTTAATATCAGTAGCTTTATCAATAAAACTTAGTATTGTTATTACATAGCCAAGTTATTGTTAAATTCTGTTGTCTATAGTATTTCCTGAAACACTTTGCACGATCATTTTTGGATATTCACTTTAAAATGTATGATCAAATCTACTTTTACAAAGATAAATAATTAAATGGTTAAATTTCTTTTACTATTGACATTAGATGTAAATTTTAATACTAAGAAATTCTTCAGGGCTACTAATAAAAGTAGACCCTATTTGACCTACTTGTTACTACATTGTATTTTATCGACTTTCTCCTAGATCTAGAATCAAGTCGAAATATGCTCTAGAAGGGATTGTATATATATCTATATATTTTTAAATGATTTTATTATGCATAGAGTTGATATTATTTATACTAGGCCCACCACTAAAATAATGTATTTTGGGTAAACGTTAAAATTCAAAGAACCAATTTTATACTTTATATTAAAAAAATACACAAGTGCACTAGTTCTCTATTTAAATGTAAATAAAACACTTTGATAAAAAATGAATATAAACCTTGCTAAATAAACTCTGATTTATCCTTGATCAGTGATATTTTAATGGTTTGATTTTTGCACAAACCGGTGGTGTGGTGAGAAAAAAATAATGGACATATTGAAAAACACAAATTAATAATGTTGAAGAAATAAATGCTTTGTAAACAATACTGTAGTGAAAACTAAAGTTGGTAGGTATGGATATTTATACCATCAACCATTGTTGCTGTGTTTTTTCACGTATATTTGCTCTAAACTGGTTTTAACTACGTAGTTCACACCAAGAGAAACTGTAAAATCCATTTGAGCTATATTGTTGGGTTCCCCATGAGTTTTCATCACACCACTGGTATTAACTTAAATGTTTACTTCGTAAAAAATAAACAAATCCTAATTTATCTCGTAATAAAAATAAAGTTTTCAAATTGTTGACTATAACAATCTGAAATATTTTGTAACGAAAGTAAGCTTTTAAATATTTTAGAATGAATGACAAAGTGTTATAAAAAAATTGTATGAATCCATGTGAGTGTTAAAAGGTTTTTTCTACAACAACAATTGCAATGTGTATGATACAAAGCGTTAGAAATTTTTGCAAAGAAACGAATAGCACCGAATGCTCAAATGTTGTTATACAAAAGTAAAATATAGAATGTTTAGCATTGAGGTGGTCCAATGGCTAAATAATTTTTAATAATGTAAATTGATCAAAATAAAGTGAAAGAAAAATGGGCCGATAAGTGTAAATTAAATTAAGAAAGCCCACCTAGGGAAATTATAAAAATGTGTAAATAATCCAATGCACTAAGGTGACGACTTGTTTTCTATCTTTTATAGTAGAAATAATCAAACACATATTTTAACACTAATTGAGTGATATTTTCTTCATTGTTGCTTTTTACAATACATAAAGATAGGAGGGAATATCCTTTACACAAACACTGAATTAATCCAATTTGAACATTTAAAAAAATTCACAATGGAGTAATTCATTGTTTGTTTCAAAATGCATTACTTCTTCTCTTTTTGTCTGATAAACTCAACAATGCTGAAATATTACTCGATTTGAGTTCAAATTAATGTTAAAATGTGTGAGTCACCATTTCTACTATAGAAGACAGAAGAAAGGAAGAAGATGTCACCTTTGTGCATTGGATTCTTAACATGAGTGGGCTTTCTTCATTTAATTTACGCTTATTACTTTTTTTTTCCTCTCAATTTCTATCAATGTCCATTATTATGCGATTAAAAAAATAACAATTTCCATTATTTGAGAAGATAAATTAGAGCCAAACAGTATTTTAATTATTAGCTATGAATTAATATGTATTTTAACTGTTCAACGCAAATAATGGTTAATGAATTGAGTAATCAGATAAGCATTGTTGAAAATTCAACACACTAATTGAAATATTCTATTTTTAACTATCAATGTGGAGCACGTTTTCATAAAAAAATTAATAAAAAATAAACAGTTCCTATATCAATAAAAGGAAATATACTTTAGTATTTATTACCCGCCCATTTTAAGATAAAATTAAAATAGTTTAAAATTTAAAAAAATCCGAGAGAAGGTGGAATAACTTCGATATTCTATGACGCGTGTCGTGATGTCATTATATAGTATAAATAACGTGGTCATATCACTATTTACTGTAAAATACTAATTGCTATGAAGGTACACTGGTTGATCAAATAAAGTGAAACTTTATATTTTGAAATTATCTATTTGTTAAAATGAATGATTAAAATACATTTGTTTATTATTTTCTGATAGGAAAAATAAGACCAAAATATTTCAAATTAATTAATTATAAATATAAACTCTAAGTAAACAGATCCTTCATTTTATTGCTAACACAATTTTGACGTAATAGGTTGATAGTATAATTAATATATTTATTTATAACCTACTAAATAAAAGATTGGTAGGTTTAATTTTCCATAATTTAATCGTTATTTTCGTATGTTTCGATTTTAAGATTTACTAATTTAATTTATATATCATGCGTGGAATATATTACGTTGGCAACTAGTTTTTTCTGATAAGCAGTTATTGTTTTTAAATAAAAACTATTCAAAATTATTAATTCTGATTATAAGTGAAGAAATGTTTTAAAATTAATATAAATTTATATTTCTTGGGGACAATATTAATTGTGTATTTTATCCATGTGGGATGTTGTAAACATTTGAGCTGCTAGTTGGGCATCATTTTCCGTACTGTTAGAATGATGGAAATAACCATCCATAATTGTTAATAAAATGTTTGCACACTTGAATATGACTAATTAAATATCTTTTACATTCATAATACATTTATTGACTCATTAAAAATTAATATATTAATTATACTCTATTTATTGTAAAACGGAAAAAGTAATGCATAAAGTTTGTTAAAATATATATATATATATATATATATATGTATGTATGTATGTAAAGACTGAAGAATGATAGCCCAACCTTAAGGCATTAACTATTTAATCAGTATTAATTAAATATTAAAGAGGTTTAAAATAAATTATACATTGCAATTCCAAATACCCTAACTTACCATAATATTACCTTTACGAAGTAATCATACATAGATTTAATATTAATGTAACCAATGAATTAATTTAAAATTATGTATGCTAATCCAAAAAAATATTAATAAAGTAATCATCGGCTACTAATAAAGTGCACACTGTATTATTTAATGTGTATCAAATACATTATAAACAATTAGTATAGAATGATTCATAAAATAAAACTATATTAAATAAAATCATATATTTTAATAAAAAAGCTAATATAACTTTAAAGACATAGGACTACATTTTATTTCTTAGAAGTTTTAACATTTATAATTTAAGCACGTTTTTACCGTTTTTAAAACGTTTTGTTTCCATTAATTTATTTAAACAGGAAAAGTTATCAAACGTAAAACTTTCATCAGCAGTTAAGAAAATGATATTATGATAAAGTAGCACACAGATATTTTGTAGACTCAATGGCGTTGCTCGCAGTATTAGGGTACTTGTGAATAACGTTATCAGTATTTAAACTACAGTAGCCCCATGACTTCTTTGGTGCTGACTGACAACTCACAGTGGACTTCCGACAGTCAACATTTAGGTATATATCTAAATTTTAACCTTCAGAAGTGACAGCTGCTAAACAAATGTTTTTTCAGATCATATGGTTTGGCGTAGGGATACATAATTTGGTCTGGTAACTTTTCAAAGCTGTCAGTTAGCACCAAAGAAGACATGGGACTACTGTACTATATTTTGACATCACACTGTTTTTAAAACTATTGAAGTAGGTACTGTGAAATTTAGATAAATTAAAAAAAAAAATTAAGTATAATAAAAAAAATTCATATTCATAGTAAACTTATGTAAAATATTATAACTTTTATACAAAAATATGCGTGCTCCCCATTGTTTTTATAATATGTTAATGTTCTCTTTTTGTTTTGTTTAATATTAACATATTTCATTGTCAAACGATTTCTTAAATACCCCTGAAAAAAAATTTAATATTAAGAAAGTAATAAACATAACTAATTGAAGTGTTTTTAACATATAATTGCAACTTATATTGTTATTATAATAATTTTTATAACAATTTCTTGAACATCTAATAGTATTTATAATTTTGTTTATGTTAATTAGCTCATCTATTTAATTTTAAATTTAAAGCAATTTTGTAAAACATATAAAGTTACTTTTGCTTAAAAATTTCAATGCGACTGCAGTTAAAACATATTATTACAACTTATTGTTTGTTCGAGATTTTAATCTTGGATACTAACCAACTGTGAAAGGAAAATTAATGTCCGACCTATTGTATTTTACTGTACTCCATTCAAATTAAAATGGTTCATGCGTTTAATTAATCGAAAGAGGAGTTTTGATATTAAAAAAAAAAATCAACAATGTTCAATGAATACACAACAAATGGATAAGTAAGATATAATTTATGATATTTAACAAAAGGTTTATAAATTTTATCATCAAGTATTCTAATTAAAAGTACATGTAAATAATATAAATACACTTTTCATGATAACTATGGTATCTCGCTGTTAAAACTGGATCTGGCATGGCTTTCCATATAAGGCATTGTTCTTAAACAATGCAATATACACTTACACAACTATTTTGTAAAATATATTACATTCATTGATTATTCTATGGTTATTCTGCCTTATATTTGTAAAACTTATGAAACCAGATCATTGTAAATGGCTATAACATGTACAATTTACATTTTACTTTCGAATGAAAATGTATTTTTAAGAAAACTTAAAGCAACGCAAGTTTGTTAATAATATAACTGGATTACATTTTTTTAAATATGTATCTGAGAACTTTAAAAAAATGCTCAGTGATTGATTGATTATATTGGTGCTTCATTGTAAGAGTTTTGTATTATGGGTGAATCATACAACCGTTTTTTAAACTGCTATTGAAAGAAAGTGTCATTATTGTGAAATTATATTTATTTAATTTTCATATCAAATATATATTTTTATGGCGTTCAGGGCAACCTACATCCAATATAATCATCATATATTATCTAAAAAAAACACGTGAAATCTCTCTCCTCATTTAACCCATTAATTAACTACTTTAATAAAATTAATTAACATACAAGAATGATTAACACTGTTATTATTGACTTTTAAATAGGATTATTCAAAATTATCAAAACATAACCCAAACACGTATAGGTGATGAAACGTACGAAGTTTTATCAAAATGTAACTATTTATTTGGAGAATATTGATTTTTAGGATCTAGTTTATTTCATTATTTTAGAAATTATGAGGTTTTAACAAAGATGAATATATTATAACAATTATTATGTTTTATATTTATTAATTTTCTTCGAGACATCTGTTTGGTTACAGATGATATTAATTAATAGTCATTAAACTCCATCTGTGATAATACGAGAATGATTTCGAATGAGGTAAATCTTCTCTAAACTGTTTATCCGATTATTTAAAATAAAACATCATATTCACAAACTTTGACCTAAAATGGCGGCGCTTGTCTATGAAACTAGCATGGCATGCATTTCTCTTGAAATAAATGCTTGAATATTTGTGTTGGGGAAAATTGTTTTGATTTTTGTAAAGGAAATATAATACACATAGTTTTCAACCACCCTGTATTCTTAATATATAATTCTTTAATCGCAATATAATAAATTAAACGCCACTTATTTTCAAATAATTTAAAATGTTAATTTATCACTTTTGATTTGGAACTCATGTACTGTATCCAATATTTGCAAATTTTTTGTTAACTAACGAATCTACGAGAGATGTATGATTTTTCAAATGACAACTTGATAAGAGGCCTACACATTTTTTTTCTTATATTTTCAAAGAATTAATTTGCTATTTCAGTTATAATTCCTCGAAAACAACCAGATTATTTATTTTTAATGTTAGATTAGGTAAATAATTAATTAATTAATTGAAAATCTAATCAATAATGGTTATCTAATGTTAATGTTATTTTATAAATAAAATAATTAATATTTGCAAGTTATGTAGCTGGCTATATTACTTAGTTTATTAAAAAATCCAAACATAACTGAGAAAAATGTTGATAATCTATCAAAATATGTGAGGGTTGAATTGTTCTATTATTAACGTTCGTAAATACTATTATTGTTGGGAAATCATCAGAAACGCTTTGAACGACAGTGAACACGATTCAGACAACTAATTTACTTTCCAGAAGTATGATAGGTTTGTGAGTTACCCCGTTGTTCCAATCAAACAAAGGGAAACATAACCTACACATAAGTAGGTCACGTGATAACCAGGGCTGCCACACGCTCTGGAATGTATCAATAATGTTCCAATGATTGACAAAATAGCCCGTCAAAACGGGAAAACTTAGTGCATCTATATTCCCTAATGTATCATCATATTTGTTAATAATTAAAAAAAAGTGTTGAACAGGTGTAGTTTTTTTATCAGTTCTGATCTTTTCTCATAACCAAACAGTTTATGTCTAGAATTGTATTAACGACACACTTTTTTTTTAATTAAATAAACGGTCAATAAGTTTATTAGAGTTTACCTGAAAATGGCAGTCCTGGGGATCACTTTTAATATCACAATATAATGCACACGTAATTTTTTTTAAAAGGTACAGTCAATGTGTAACCAATATTCACCGATGACAAGTACAGTCGCACTCCACGTCACGTCCATCCTTTATCTCACACCTGCGTCCACTAGGAAGAACAACACTTCCATTGTTGACCATCTTCCTTCCACCCGAGTGTTGGTCATCTTAGAAAATGGTTGTCTCCATTGTTGTGATCCAATCAACAACAACAACAAAGTAATTGATTGTTGTATTTGCACTAATTGTCAATTCCATTGTTAATCTAATTGTTATATCGAAATTTAAAAAAAAATTAATGCAGTAATTAATATTATTATTACTCACCAAAATGTTTTGTTTGAACTATAAAAAAATATATGTATTATATATTCTATGTGTGTAATATAAAATATATGTGCATACAGAATATTAAATATTGACAAAAATAATAGTTATGATTTTATGTCAGTCATTAAAAAGACATTTTAAAGGGTTGCATATGAATGTGTATGTTCTAAATAAATATGTTGTCAATAATGTTGTTATTTTATTCCAACTGTTTTGTTGGTAGTAATATAAACAATTGATGAGAAATAAATCGACAATAACTAATATGAATCAAAACTAAAGTTAAATATACCAAGGATAATAAGTAAATAGGTCACAGAAGGCTGTCGTATAGCTGTGAAAGGAATTTAGTAGTTTCTAAATATGTCACTAGGTGTCAGCACAATCCAGCGTGACAGTTTAGGTACAAGAGTATAGATAGCGCATCTCAGTGTCAAAATGACGACCGTGCTCGAGGAGGGCACTAATTATGTGCGGATGTGCTGTTTTTGTGGACTAAAGGACTTCTTTCATAGGCTATTCATGAATAATTGTTTCCTGTTTTTTGTGAGCAGTATTTGCCGCCTAGAGCTGTACACACCTGGGTTGATAAATTCGCCCATGGATGCACAAAAGTCGCAGATTTAGACCGACCTGGTCACCCTGTTGAGATTGCGACAGAAGCGACTGTGCAGTTGATGAAAAAGATGATCTGAGCTGGCAGGCGAGTAACGATAGATTCTCATGGCTTAGCCTACATCAAAATACATGTTCGTTTGAGTTTTCAGAAAATGTGCGAATGGTGGTTTCCCAAAAACACTAACTCGGGAACAAAAAACCAACCTAGTTGGTTTGTCCTCGCGACATTTTTGTCGGTATACAAATGAAGGAGAAAGTATAATTGACATGATTGTTATTGGCGCATCACTGTCAACCAGAATCAAAGCGCGCTTCAATGCAATGGAAACATCCCACTTCACCTTCAACCAAAAAACGCCTTTAACAGGAAAGGTTATGCTCACAGTGTTTTGGGATTATCAAGGAATACTGTTAGCCCATTTCCAGAAGCGAAGTGAAAATGTGAATTTAGCATCGTACTGTGAAGTTCTTGTCAAAAGTTCAGGGCTACTGACAAAAAAAAAAGAGGAGTACTTCTCCGTCATGGCGGTGTCATACCTCATAACACTCGATTAAAAAAAGGGGATAGTTGAACTACGATGGAGGAACCACTAAACATCCACCTTACAGCTCCGACCTAGTCTATAGGTATTTTTATCTGTTTGTTGGGCTAAATCACCGCCATTTTCGCCTGTTTGGTCGACTAAATACACCTTATCGGTAGACATTTCCCAGATAACTAAGAGTTTGAAGATCATATGCGATTATGGCTGGGACAACAGACCAGAGACTTATATGCAGCGGGTTTGAGACCCTTAACAAGTGATGGGAGAAGTTGGATCAATATTGGTGGAAATTATGCCGAAGAAATAAAGGTAAATGTAACTATAAATTATTTTCAAATTTGTATCTCTAATTTTAAATAAATACACCCGCGTTTTCGTGGAGGGATGAAGATAACCCATCTATGTTATAAAAAAGACTTTAGCGCATCCGGCTTGGATTTGAACCTCAACCTCGCCGTCAGTGACAAACTAGACCAGACGAGCCTTACATTCATTCTACATAGCCAATGCGAGAAGGGATGTATTTATATCTGTGGAGACCCCAGGGATGTAAAATTTGGGACCACAACATTTAACATTGTGTGTATAGTCCTTTCACCATAGGAGTGGTGGTAACAGACAACTATCAAAGTCTACTATATCCACTCTCATATATCCATACGCCAATCCACATGATATGCCAGGCCTTGTGCTGAGCTGTTGCTACTTTTGGAAGTAAAAACTTTCAAACCAAACAAATTGATTTTTAAATGTTTTATTTTACACCTTCAGCTAAGAGTCAATTATCGTCCCTCTTATGGTGAATGGACTGAACTGCTTGAACAACCTCACTGCGAACAGAGTATAGTGCTAAGTAGGATATTATTGGATATTCCATTGCCACAACCTCACTGCGAACAGAGAGTAGTGCTAGGTAGGATATTATTGAATATTCCATTGATACAACCTCACTGCGAACAGAGAGTAGTGCTAGGTAGGATATTATTGAATATTCCATTGCTACAACCTCACTGCGAACAGAGAGTAGTGCTAGGTAGGATATTATTGAATATTCCATTTCTACAACCTCACTACGAACAGAGAGTAGTGCTAGGTAGGATATTATTGAATATTCCATTAGTACAACCTCACTGCGAACAGAGAGTAGTGCTAGGTAGGATATTATTGAATATCCCATTGCTACAACCTCACTACGAATAGAGGATAGCGCTAGGTAGGATATTATTGAATATTCCATTGCCACAACCTCACTGCGAACAGAGAGTATTGCTAGGTAGGATATTATTGAATATTCCATTGCTACAACCTCACTGCGAACAGAGGATAGCGCTAGGTAGGATATTATTGAATATTCCATTGCTACAACCTCACTACGAACAGAGAGTAGTACTAAGTAGGGTTTTGAGGGGAAGGTAGGGGTGGGAGTTGTAATGTTTCCCAAAGGATCGCCGCTGTGATAGCTGTCATCAGAATAGACCGGGCAATGGACACCGCCGAGTGGTGAGATGAAAAACTGACATATGGAGGAGATTACCAGTCTTTTGAAATATTTACCGGAGGTTCAGATGTAAATCAGAGTGAGTTACTGTAGTTTTGCTCATTTATGTGTGCTAGCGTCCGGTCCATTTAAAGTAAGTAAACACGACTGGTTTAAGCTATGTATTCTTAATTTAACCCGGAAGGTAAAAGTCTTACCTTGACTGATTACATTATGACCATATCTTATAAGATAGGCCACAGTGGAACCAAGCAAAGTAACTGTCAAAACAAATAGTTTTTTTTACACATATATTGGGTAATTTTTGTTCTCGTTTTCTTGGGAATTATTAAAATATTGAGCTCGAAATCTCGGTAACATATTACGCAAATGGTTTTACATTTGGCCTTTTGTTCGCATGGAGGAATAACTTTGTGTGCATAAAATTTGTTCATAATTCATCGATTATTTATTTATGCTTTATTCTTTGTGTATATAATTTCTACCCTTTAAAAAAATCAATTTAACTCTATTTCAAATAATAAATTTATGCTTTTAAGGATAGCGCATCGTGCTTCGTGCTTTCAAAATGTAGAGCCCCTAACATTTCATGAATGAAATACGAATAGTTATAGTGTATTAAAAATATATAGCTTAAAAATCTTGGTCTAATTTCAAACAATTTGAATAATGTGGACCTATATTCCATTTTTAATCTAACATTAAACCATTAGAATAGCACCGCGTCTTACTACCCGTTCGGGTTATACGCTTTAAGTACTAATTACTCTAATGGACTAGGAATTTGGAAGGTTTAAATAGAGGAAGTGAACCAGCATTTGCGTGGAGGGAGAGTGTAAAACCATTTAGGAAAAACCACCCCAGTTCACCCGACCGAGATTCAAACCTTGATCTCCCCGTCCTCAGCAGTCGAGCTCAACACGACAAGCGCGTTAGCCAACTACGCCACCGGTGCTAATAATAATAACAAGGTATATATTACTATATTCTTATTTAATTAATTGGGCTTATTTTTAAAAATAGAGCATTTACTTTGTAAAGAGAATGTTTTTATTAACACCTTGTGTTACGACCTGTTCAAGATATACTTCTATTTAGCTACTAATTACACTAATAAATTAGAAATGAGGAGGGTTGAATTTAGAAGCAGTGCACCCGTATTTGTGTGGAGGGAAAGTGGAAAACAATTTTGAGGAAAAAAACTCACCTTAGAACACTCAACCGTCATTTTAACCCCAACCTCCCCGTCATCAGAAGCCTAGTCGATTGCTGGAGAGACGCCTTAGACCATGCGGCCGCCGTAGCAGTTCAAGAGAACGTTATATCAAAGAATGTATTTAAAACTAGCTTAACATAGAGCAGCGACTGATGCCCGTGTATTTAAACTGATATTCTAGAGATGAGATAGGTATAATTTAGACGGCGTGCAGGCGCATTTGCGTGTAGGGAGGGTAGGAAAGTACTGAGTGATAAAATCTACGTACGCTCGACCAGAATTCGAACCGTGACTTTCCTGTCACAGGCAAACCAGACGAAATGAGACAGACGCCTTTGTCCGCGTGGCCAGTTATGCGGGCCTCACGTCACTTCCGTGTTGAGGAGGATTGCTAGTGACGGAGGAGATCGAGATTCGAATCTCGGTTGCTTCTAAAGAGGGTAATTTTTCCTCAATGTTTTCTAATAATTATCCCCTCCTTACGCGAATTTAGATACATTTATTCTATAACTCTACCTTACTCATCTCTATTACATTAGCATATTTATTAATGTATTACCCGGCCTCGGTGTCGTAGTTGGCTAACGCGCTAGTCGTGTTGAGCTCGACTGCCGAGGACGGGGAGATCGAGGTTCGAATCACGGTTCGGGTGAACTGGGGGCGGTTTTTCCTAAATGGTTTTCCACTCTCCCTCCACGCAAATGCGGGATCACTTTCTCTAATTAAACCTCCCCAAATCCTAATTCCATTAGAGTAATTAGTACTTAAAGCGTATAACCCGAACGGGTAGTAAGACGCGGTGCTAAATATTATTATTATTATTATTAATGTATTCGTAGAGCCTGAACAAGAACTAAGACACCGTAAAAAAAAAAACTAAAAACAACAAGCAATGGTTAGTTTCCTTGCGTGATCGCGGTAAATTAGATGACATATGAATATTTCCCTAACTTGCAGACGTAAGGTTTAAAAACAAAAGTTTTGCGACCTACATACTAGAAGAGAGTTGAATATACGTGATCCAAGGTCACAGTCAGAAAAACAATGCACCTGTTTATTACATTTCCTCAAACGCGAGAACATAATTATATAATCCGTATGGATATTCTTCACGTAACATACGTTTTGATTCAGGAGGCTTTTGACAGAACAATAACGTGCTCAATTTGTGCTTAATATTGTTTTATTTGATGATACGACATAAGAACAGGTGCATTATATGTTAAAAGGGTTAGGGCTGTTCAATATTATTATTATTATTATTATTATTATTATTATTATTATTATCACCGCGTCTTACTACCCGTTCGGGCTATACGCACTTACGCTAATGTGTAATGGTAGGGTGATTGTGAGATGAAATGGAGGACCTACAGTTTAACGTGGGATCCGAACCACGGTGGAGGCCTGGCATTCCCCACATTCACAANAATGGTAGGGTGATTGTGAGATGAAATGGAGGACCTACCGTTTAACGTGGGATCCGAACCACGGTGGAGGCCTGGCATTCCCCACATTCACAAGATGTCTTGTCAGAGGTGAAGGAAGGGTTTGGTAATCAGATAAATATGTGCCGGGACCGAGGATTGAACCCCGGCCGCCATCACAGAAGTCCGACACCTTACCCCCCTAGACCGCCAGGTCACCATTATGTTCAATACAACCGGAAATAATCCCCCACACAAGGGAAACATTATTGCATTCGACGAGGATTTAACTTCTGTCTTCCAAGTCAGAATCAGTTACATTAACCGTGGGACTAACAGTACTCTCCTGGTCAGAATCAGTTACATTAACCTTGGGACAAACAGTACTCTCCTGGTCAGAATCAGTTGCACAAACCTTGGGACGAACAGTACTCTCCTCGTCAGAATCAGTTGCATTAACCTTGGGACAAACAGTACTCTCCTGGTCAGAATCAGTTGCACAAACCTTGGGACGAACAGTACTCTCCTCGTCAGAATCAGTTGCATTAACCTTGGGACAAACAGTACTCTCCTGGTCAGAATCAGTTACGTTAACCGTGGGATAAACAGTACTCTCCTGGTCAGAATCAGTTACATTAATCTTGTGACAAACAGTACTCTCCTGGTCAGAATCAGTTGCACAAACCTTGGGACAAACAGTACTCTCCTGGTCAGAATCAGTTGTATTAACCTTGGGACAAACAGTACTTTCCTGGTCAGAATCATTTGTATTAACCTTGGGACAAACAGTACTCTTCTGGTCAGAATCAGTTGCACAAACCTTGGGACAAACAGTACTTTCCTGGTCAGAATCAATTGCACAAACCTTGGGACAAACAGTACTCTCCTGGTCAGAATCAGTTGTATTAACCTTGGGACAAACAGTACTCTCCTGGTCAGAATCAGTTACGTTAACCTTGGGACAAACAGTACTTTCCTGGTCAGAATCAGTTGTATTAACCGTGGGACAAACAGTACTCTCCTGGTCAGAATCAGTTTCGTTAACCTTGGGATAAACAGTACTATCCTGGTCAGAATCAGTTACATTAACCGTGGGATAAACAGTACTCTCCTGGTCAGAATCAGTTGTATTAACCTTGGGACAAACAGTACTTTCCTGGTCAGAATCAGTTACATTAACCTTGTGACAAACAGTACTCTCCTGGTTAGAATCAGTTGCATTAACCTTGGGACAAACAGTACTCTCCTGGTCAGAATCAGGTGTATTAAGCTTGGGATAAACAGTACTCTCCTGGTCAGAATCAGTTGTATTAACCTTGGGACAAACAGTCCTCTCCTGGTCAGAATCAGTTACATTAACCGTGGGACAAACAGTACTCTCCTGGTCAGAATCAGTTGCATTAATCTTGGGACAAACAGTACTTTCCTGGTCAGAATCAGTTGCATTAACCGTGGGATAAACAGTACTTTCCTGGTCAGAATCAGTTGCATTAACCTTGTAAACATAGCTCCACATCATATGACTACTCCTTAGATCAGTGAAACCTATCCCTGCACCTACTAGTGAAGGTTTCAAGCGTTACAAGTATACGTATCCTTCATGCGCTATCGTTCAGAGCTCCCGGCTGCTGATATAGAGGTCCCGGGTTCGATTTCCCACTGATAATGGGGGATTTTTCTTGAAAGGACAATAATTACCATGGTCGCCACGGTTTGGTTGACTAGGCTTAAGCTAGGTTAAGAGGTTTAACTGGTTTCACACCCTCATACTATCACCATCATACTCACAATCACCCTCATACTCACTATCCCCTCATACTCACTATCTCTCTCATACTCACTATCTCTCTCATACTCACTATCACCCTCATACACATTATCATCCTCATACTATCACCATCATACTCACTACCACCCTCATACTCACTATCACCTCATACTCACCATCACCCTCATACTCACTACCACCCTCATACTCACTATCACCCTCATACTCACTATCACCCTCATACTCACTATCATCCTCATACTATCACCATCACCCTCATACTCACTACCACCCTCATACTCACTATCACCCTCATATTCACTACCACCCTCATACTCACTATCACCCTCATACTCACTACCACCCTCATACTCACTATCACCCTCATACTCACTATCACCCTCATACTCA
>CABFVX010002599.1:94512-109488 GCA_902151425.1 Timema shepardi | reverse complement strand
TCACTGTCAGACAGGTTATGAACAGCTGGATTCCTAAGATCTGGCACATTATCATCGTCACTAGTGATGTCAGAATCACTTTCATAGACAAAGGCCCAGTTTCATAGCCAAATTTAGTACGCCTCAAGTGCGGCGCTACCCTAAATACAAGACGACACCTACCTAAACCAGAATGGAATGGGCCAGTTTCCTATGCGAGAACGGCCCATTCCAGAGAGTGTTTTAGCAGTACCATGGCGCGCCGAAATTTCGGCGCGCTGAGTGTTTAAGGGTTAAATAACAGTACATACGAATTAAAATGATAGAAAAATCAAAATAATCCCTTCATAAATCAAGGTTTGGCGAATTTTCTTACAAAACCTTACAAAAATGAATAAATAGCTGTGAAATTATTTAAACACAAAACCTGACAGGCCTAAGGCATTCTTCCCGCGTGAATTTTGAAATAGGTGTGGCACTAAGAGGGTTAACCAGCATTATGAGCAGTATGAGAAAATCACATGTGAGAAACCATCCACAATGCATTTAGTCAGGATTTATAGGGACAGCAGACAAATCCGACCAACCACTTGGTCAACAGTGATCCAGTTCAAAGGTTTTATTGCACATCAGTGTGACAAGTTTGCCAACTGGACCTACAAGTGACACCTTCACTTCATTCATCACAGGAACTGGCTGTATGTTAAATTTAATTACTAGTAGCACTCAAAACATTGCCACAGCCATAAGGGAGACAGACAGATCAATTAAAGTAGCAATTCTTTCTAGCCCATACCAGAAGATATGGTGCATTGGGAACAATATCTTTGATCAATATCAATAAGATCATGATTTTAATAGTTAATAATAGTGTAGAAATGTTGTGGACAGGCCTATGTGCATTGGTCATATTTTGGTGTATTTTATCAGACAATGTACAAGTTTTATTTTGAGTTTATTTACTCCGAAAATTGAGAGTCAACCTATCATTTGGCTCAATTATAAATAATTTTAAGCCCCTCAGTGTAGTTCACAAATAGATATCAACATTGTTGATATTTGAATTAATTTATGTAAATATAAATATTCATTATAATAGTTTGTCAAATGAATCGTTTGAATGTAAAAATATGTCAAGAAAGCTATAATAGGCCTATTGTATAGTTTATTTGTAGCTATAGCTTGATTTTGGTTAGAACAGTTCAGAAAAACCAAACATAATTTAGTGCGGCCAAATTGGGTAACGTTTTACCATACTTTGTTATTTTATAGGTATTGATAGTATGCCCCTATCTATCAAAAGTGACATATAACATGACTTGATGTATCACTATAATAAACTGGTGTTATTGACTTGAATAACCAACATCTATTATTCTTCCTACAACTCTCTTGCTAAATAGTTTGTTACTCATTGTATAATTTATTATTCAGCATTAAAACAAACAAAAACATAGGTTAGAAACCATACTAAAATGTGTGCATAAACATAATTTATACTAAGCAGTTTTAAGAATCAATTAATAAATTTGCACCCGACATGATGAAAGATATGACAAAAGTGCATTCATCTAATCAAGTTCATCAATTTATTTGTATATTTATTATTATCCTGTTTTATGTTATAGCCCACCTCAGTGGCGTAGTTAGATAATGCGCCAGTTTCAGGTTCAGCTAGACTGCCGAGGATGGGTAGATTGATTCAACAGTCCAAATTGTTAACCCATTAGCATAATTAGTACTCAAGTGTACAGCCCCAGCAGATAGTAAGACGGGATGCTAAGTGTTATTATTTATTATGTTGTACTTTGTATATGTAATTTTATTTTGTAGACCAACATGATAGCGGTAAGATAGTTTCTAGTCGCATAATATATGATGCAATATAAATAATAAATTCAAATATTTACCTGTCTAAAATCTGGTTGTTAATTTCATGCATATTAATTTTATGATCAGAACTACTAGATTTTGCCCAAGGTCACCATGCAATATACTCCATGGTTACCATAGGCCACACTTCTTTGCTCCATTATTATTTTAATAAGAATTTGTGATATAGATGTAGTTTACTATTTACCAACCACATGTTTGAATGTTTGAAGGTAGGGAGAAACAAACTTATTAGACTGTATCTTCAGAGTAGACTCAATTAAATAAGTGAATATAGCTTATTTCTTGCATAAATTATTGACTTTTGAATTTTTTAATTTTAGATGTCCAATCTATCTGATTGACATGCTACAAAACTAACAGGGTAAAAACTCAATTTTATTTATACTGGTCTTTTTGTAATAGATTTAAAAATATCTATTCAAACAATTAAAATTCCAGCTTCAAGGTGCACAGGGCTCATAATTTTAAAATTTAAGACCTCTGTGTGCTGTAGTTATCGTGCAATGCTCATAAGAGACAGGTACAAAAATGCTTCATTTTATTAAGATGTTTGGTACATATATTGTAGTCCCTAATGTTTTTGTTGAATAACAACCAAAGAGGAAAAGTGAGTATTTTCTTACCAGCCCCTTTAGTTTGTGAGGTCAAGTAAGACCTACAGTTTTAAAAGGATGCCAAGTTTAAAGAAAAAAATTTAGTGCAAGGATTTCATTCAGTTTTTATTCATTTACTCTAGTTCATTTTGGCGAAAATAAATTAAGATGACTGTAGCAAGACAAATCATAAAGAGTTTCATCTAAAGTTATTTTTTACAAGTCATATATGATTAAGGTTGCAGTTTGTGGTTCTAAGTTATAAATTTTTTTAAATTAGATTATTGATTGAAACTCTCTCTACAACAAGCACATATGACCTTTTTGGTAGTGCAAATAACTCATTGCAATTAATGGATAATTGTCTTTTCATCTGTTTAAAAAAATATTAAACACAAAAAAAAATACATATGTATGTAATTAAACGCTTACAATTTGTGAGGGCTTAGGTTTAGTTTGTAGTAATTCATAACATATCAATTATATTAAACAAACTGTAATTATGCAAAATACTCAATTATATCATATTAAATTACCTACAAACTAGTCTAAACTGACCTATTCTTCCATGTGAGAAAATTAAATGTTAGGCCTACCAAAAGTTGATGGGTAATGCATGAATGCATTTATTTATGAGGAAATTTATGCTAGTTTGGAGATCGAAGTGTTTCAGAAATTGTTTAGGAGTATGGCTGCATAAAATGTTCAGGAATATGGCCGAACAATAGGCTAGCTCAGGGAGGGGCAACCTCTTTTTCAAAATAGCCACAAGTGTGGCGAATGAGAAGTAAAATTCACCACATCATGTAAAAATTAAGAAATTAGGGTGCTCAAACGAGTATTTAAATCAACATACTCTTTGAATATAAGTATTCAAAATATGTAAGTTTAACTATTCAGTTACAATTGGTTTAAACACAAACAATTAAAACCGTTCAAATAGAAAATGTAAACAATTTAATGTGAAATTTGGCAGTCCTTTTGTCTGGCAAGTTGCAGGAACATTGACGTATTGTTTGAACTCAATGCACATCTTAACTCCACCTTCAGATTGACAAACAATTTGAAATCTATATTTATACTTGCATCACTACATATTTTAGCCCCCAGCTTTCTTGAAAGTTGTGTTGCGCTCTTCCATTCTCACTTTTTTTCTTTTTACCACTAGGTTCCAAATCAATAAATTTGTCTGCTTCACTCACCTCAGCACCATCCCTTGCTGCTGGTTCACTTCGTTTTCAAATCACCTACTTTTCCATCTCTCGAGAAGAATTTGGGAAAATTTTAAAATAACAGTTTTTTTTGTAAAGCAAAAAAATTGATACACATTGAACATGTGGAAACGTGCCTCTTAAAATGTTTGCTATTACTTATCAGACACCACCCATTCAAGGTCGAGGCTAGACTAAAGTGCAAGAATGAAAATCAATAAAGGGGTGAATGGACCCTAATTACTGTGAAAAGTGAAACAGAAGAGCAGTCCCGAATAACATTTTCCCTCAAGGTACTTTTACACGAGGACAGTTGATAGGCAAACTCAAATGGTGTCGGTGTACTAACTTACTGCCAGTTTTTCAACTGGCCTCGTGTAATCACTGCTTTACAACACAATGCCTTCCCAGGAAAGGAATTTTCCTTCTTTAAAAACCCAGCCCACAAAGTCATTTGTTTTTAAAACGCAGCTCGTTCTTAAATACAACCCTTAAAATTTTTGGTAAAGTGTGGAGGGGAGTATTGGATGGCAGTGTTGTATCTCTGACTTATTCCCAACGTGGAATGTTTCCAATGATATAAAGTAAATATAAAGTTACAACGATCCCACTCAGGAAAAAGTTTATTTTTCTGAGAGCTAGCAGTCTCAAATTTGCCACACTTTTATAGACCGACACATGTGGCGATTGGCAACAGAGTTGCACACCCTGAGGCTAGCCTCTAAAATATGTTAATCAAGCTTTTATTTTCAAAATTTGAACTTAAATCATGTTAATATAACATTTTTCTTTAGTATGTCAAATGTTGTTAATAATGTTGTCTGGTAGTGAAAAAAAATTTTCTATTGTTTGCAAGCTACCTATGAAGACCTGGTTTGAAAGTTGGATGTGTATTGTAGACATTATTTTAAACATTAATTTTGGCTTTCATAGGCTCAAGCCTTTGTGTGATATTTGCTAATAGGTGTGTCAGATGTATTCCATTTAGTTCAGGTTTGATAGTTTAACGAGTTAACATCATGCAACTTTATTAGTAAGCAATATTATGATAAAGTTGGCTACTGAGGTTTACAGGATTGTCATGTTCCCTCCCTTACACGGGGACTAGACTGTTTTCTTCTCCAGTACTTTCAGTTGGCCTTGAAACTTCACTAAAGTAGTGTTTCCCTTATGACATGCTTTAATTGTGCTCTGGGAGAAGCTCAGTCATTAAAGGTATGTGTGTTTAGTATTAATGAAACATTTACTAATGAAGTGACAATGGTATCTTACAAACTAAAACAAAACAAAGTGTTAATAATGCATTCTATTACACATGAGAACATGGTAATAAACAAAAAATTCTGAAATAATTGAAACCCACAATGAAACCAAGGGTGCACGACTACAAAGATTTGCAGCCACTGTTCTCATGCCATATATAGAGAACACAGTGCAAAGTCCTGTATATCATGTGATGAAGTTGTATTAAGAAAATAACACTACAAAAATACATTTGAACTAGCGGATAGTTTTCATTTTGTTAATAATGTAATAAAATTATGTTTTCAATATAATAAAATGTAAAGTAGTAAAATTTAATGAGTGATGGGCATTCATGTGGCACACAGAGGTTTAACATTCTAGGGTTAAGTATAATATAAGATAAATAGCTATAAGACCACATATAGGCTGTCTCTGGCCTCTTGAATTTTAAGTAGAAATATGTAGGTTGGAAAATGACATTCAGAAACGTTAACTGGAACTTTTGACTACACCCAATTTAGTCTTGACCTAGGTGAATCACCTGACTAAAAAAAATTCATAAGCCTGGTCTTTACCAATTAAGGATATGATAATAGGTATAGTTCACAAAATTACAAACTGATGTTGCTGACCCAGAAACGAGAGCGGCTTTCTATAATATACCGAAACTATATTGATTATGTGGAAGAATGAAGATAATATATTAAAACAAATTAAAAGAAATGTTTAACATTCTTTTGAGATAAATGTATTTCATCAATCAATACTTACGGAGTTCCTCGTAAACTGTAATCATTCGCAATCGTTTCGATTCCACCAGCTCTTGCAACAGCTATATAACACGAATCATTTCCGAAATCAATTCCTATCACAGACATTGCAGTATCAAACTTATTCGCAATTCACAATAACAAGAAAATTGTATAATTATTACAACCGACCTTTAAAACCCTACTCACAGACGATGAACACGCAAATTGCAAGTTTCTTTTCAATTAAACGAACCAATGAACTACCGGCAATTCAAGAAAATCGGAATATTCTAGCACATGGAATGGGGGAAACTACAATAGATCTGCAATGCGCCGTGTAATGTTCTAGAATATTTTGAAGGAAATAAGAGAAATAGTATGTCATAGCCTTCTAAATAGTCAACCACGTGATCATATTTATAAGATAGATACTCTTTTTAATTTAGAATGTTACGCATAATCTAAATGATTGTAGTATTTTCGAATGGCTTTTGCAATCAAAAGTTAGTAATACAACAATAATAATTATTATATATATATATATATATATAATTTAAAATGTAATGTTTTATCAAAATAATCACCATGCCCCCCTATATTAACTAAAATGTCATCATTGGTTGAAGTAGAGTTTTAATCTATGCATTGCTAATAAGAAATATTATAAATCAGTGAGTAATATGATATGTGGTATAGTACCAAAACCCTTAGCTCTGGTAATAATAAAAATAAAAATTTAAATAAAAATATTTAACTACCCAGCTCAAATGTAGGCAAAACATTTTATTCACTTCGGGAATAGTTAGCTCAGTGACCCCATGGTTAGTTCACTCAATCAAACAATTAGATATGAAGAAAGGTGGGATAAGGTCAAAAAAGGCTAAATACTAAATTTGTAGATTGTGCAATACTCCACAAACAATGGAAAGGTATATTGTTGTCCACGTGCACACAACATCAACAATACAATTTAGGAATTTGTTATAACCCTTTAAATTATTATAAAAAAGTATTATAGCTATTGTAATATTCCTGCCCGGTATAAAAGACCAAATACAATTTCAATATGCCACATAAAAATGAACATGGCTTATTACCCCATGTCTCTAACATCAACACTATAATATAATTGTTATAATCCTTTATATTACAAAAAAAAGTATTGTAGTTATTGTAATAGCTTTAACCAGTTTTAAAGACAGAATAAAAGTTAAATACGCAACACAACAATGAATAATATGTGCTATCAATAATATGACCAACAATCGATAATATTGTGTGTGTGTGTGTGTGTGTGTATAATATTCAACCGGTAGAACATGGCTTTTATAACATATCATAACCAATGTTATAACAAAAAGCTAATACTTATAATGTTTTTACCAAGTCTGAGACGATGTACCAGTACACCAGACATCAGCATTACAATATGAATTGTTGTTACTTTGCCGTGTTGAACCAAAAGGAAGACCAAAGAATATAGACTGGTATACTGAGTTAATAGGTCACCTAAACTCTCCTATTATCAGACAGGGTCAATAGGATTGGATTTGCATGTTGAAGCTCACTAGGCCCTTGCATTAAACTTACAAACGTACCCCCGCACGCCTCTTTTCCAGACACAGAATCCATCAAAGGAAAAAAATTAGTTTCCGTTATTAAGAATAATTTATTTACAAATTTTTACCTGTTAGTGTTAGGCCGCATATTTTGGGTAAATAACATTTTAACGTAAGAAAAATAATTACCTCGAAATTAGGTCAATTTAATCTATACTTTTTACCACCTATTTAATATTTTTGGACATACTAACATACCAAACTAGGATTAAATAAATTGCTCCCAAAATAAATGGAGTAGACAAAATAATTTTGTAGGAGAACTGGCAGTATTGTTAGAAGAGCACTTATTTTATTTTTTATATTACGTAAACCCATACTGAATACCTTTAAAAGTGGTCAATGACGGATATTAGAGACAAAAAATGTCTAAGTCAATTTATTAAATATAGCCTATTCAATGTCTCATTTCTACGTAGACTTGTTTATTAAATTATATATTAAAAATATCTTGACAGAAGTGCCTTAGCATTCGCCTTTCAAGTGGCGCGCCCAAGAGAATGGCGTTCTAGGCCCTAGCTTAGCGGGGCCAGTGGTAAATCAAGCCCTGAGGATAAAGCACCATCCAGAAACTTCTGGGAAACCATCTGATTGTTTAGTCTTCGATACAGGACGAATTATGTCTTTGGCTGGCATCACCAAATTTCTTTCCCCACTAACCATATCTCCGGAATTTATCATCTCAGTGATGGAAATATATATAATCGTAGTCCTGGTTGTTAAAATCAAAAACTCCCATCTCATTTACGATGCAAGCAGAATGCATGCTCGATCACGATGCTAAACACAATGTCTCACATGTTCAACCCAACTCCCTGTGGGGCTAGCGTTGTATCCCCGCCGGCAACGCTCCAACAAGCCACCACAGTGAGTGAGTCACAATGATACGAAATATAGAGCTAATAACCAAGAACCTTTAATGATCTGTACTCAGTTTGACGACAAACCCCTCTCTCATGACCTAGTATATTCATGCATAATGGGAATAAACGTATTAGTCTGATATGATCCTGATATAAACACAACGTGGAAAGTAACAAATATGGCCCAACGGCTTGTTTATTAGAAAAATAAATATATATATATATGTTTTATATATATATATTTATATACTAATAAATATATATTATTATTCATATATTTATATATTAATATATATATTTATTTATTTTTCTTTGTTATTTATTTTTCTAATAAACAAGCCGTGGGGCCATATTTGTTATATATAATATATACAGTATATTATATATCGTATACTGGCTATAATCTTAATATAAACCATCTAAGAATTAAAACAAAAAGAATGACTCTCGCATTCTTAGAAATATTAAATAATATAATAAAACTAAATTTTGAAGTACGGCTCATGGGCCTTCACTGAATAATGCAAATCGATAATTTATTATAGCCCAGAAATAACCTGAACATGTAATGCATAATCGAATATAGCAACTCTACATAAATATATATATATATATATATCTAATAAAATATAAGTCTCTAACAACTCCCTCATAGTTAAATTAACATATACAAAATAGACAAAAACATAGGCTACTAATAAATTTCCTCTCTATACTTCCAACTCAGCATAAAGATATTAGCCCGCTAATTTCAGATACAAGATATTATTTTAACAGCCTTGATAGTTCCACAATCTAACTCTCGACCTAAAAGCTCACCAATATACTTAAATACATTAGTGTTAATTCATAGATAAAAGATTAATATCAATTACAAGTCCGTTAAAGATATTAATATCAACAAACAACTAACACTGACAATAATATACACACACACACACATATATATATATATATATATGTGTGTGTGTGTGTGTGTGTGTGTAGGTTTTTAAAAAATTAGCATAATAAACAAACACCTAAACGATCCGAAAAGATGGCTACATAATAACGGTAGAATAAACCCAGGCCTCTATCGTAGATAAACATAATCTATGTATAAATCCCCATTTTTACAATGACTTACATCCTATTGAGTACTTGTGACTTAAATGGCATCAAAGAGTACATAACATCGCAGAGCACACGCTTATATTCAGTTTGTAACAGTGGGAGGAAAATGGATAGGAGGTATGACCTCGTGATGAAGTCACTAATATCCAATCAATTCACATATGTCTTCCTTGGCGCCTGCGCACAATGCGATAGAGTCTAAATATGAAAGGGGGGGTGACGATCACACGAAGAACTAGAGGTCCAACTACGTTCATCAGAATGCGCAATGCGTTAAACACAGCTTTGCTTTGCTTGGCAGTCAAACAGGTTGAACGAAAATGATATGTTTGTTGAAGGTCTTGTTTCTAGCCACGGTACAAATTGTATAATTTACAAAGTTTCACCCCTTTCTATATATCACCTGATTTATACGAATACAGTTTGTGGCTGTTTCCCTATACTACCCGCCAAAATTCCCAAACTCCCAATAACAACAACTAAAAACTCAGTCAATAATACCGAAGGAAAAGCCCCTGCACACTCAACCAAAGTAAAATGAACAGCATCGCAACAAACAACTCCTCTAAGGGGCAACTGAAGACAGCACAAAACCCATATCAAGGCCAACCATGAAATACCAATTGTAAAGTGGTCAGGGTTTTAGGCCCTTAGCTCTCAACCTTTTCATTTATAAAATTATATTAGTTTTTCCTTTAGTTTATATATTAATACACTCAAGCTACTGAGAGTACTAAACTGATAAATGCATTGTTCTTTTCCATTCATCTAGGCCTAATTTAATTATCTTTATTATTATCAAATGGTTAATTATAAGAAAGTGTGGGGTTTTATGGTAATTATAAGTTATGTAAATCATAACCAAAGTTGTAAGCAATATATGTTTTAAATTTCAATTCATTAACTTCATTTTCAGGCCTTTAAACTTATAATATAATAGTTTTTCCTTATTTAAAGTCTTTGTTGGATTATTAGAGTCATCAAAATTTATTACTTTTACTTTTCATTTTTAAGCCTCGTGCAATGTATCGATAGCTGTACCCGGAAGCTGGGAGACGCACCTGTTCTTACACGTGCAGTCTTTCAGGGGAGGGGGAGGTTTTGGCACGGACTCCTGGCCAATCAGTGCCTTTGGGTTAGCGTCTGTTTTTGACCTTATCTGGAAGGAAAGTGTCAGACGCGGACACTGGCCGATTAGCACTCAAAGAGTAAATACACGTACATTTTGTGAACTTATCTTAACGTGTAGAGACAGTCTCGTGATGGGGGAAAGTAGAGGGAGACTAGGTGGCTAAATAATATTGTTTTCTAAATTATGCATATGTGATGAGACCCTGTAAAGGATTTCTGTAAAATAAAACTTAAAATTTAAATGCGACGCTAATTAATAATCTGTTTTTGGATGGGCTGTGTTCCTCTACCCCCACCATTATCTCAAGATAACCCCGAGATCCTCTACCGAAACTGACTGCCGTGGACAACGAACCTAAGAAGATGACAACGCGAGGCCATTAACAACAGCTGAGGATGAGAGATGACCGGAGCTGGCTGACTGGGTACACAATATGGAAGCCGAAAACAGTGTTACAGTGGTGTAATGACGGCGTCGCGATTCCTTGGTTTAAATTGACGTAGCGCTGCTTTGTGATAGATAAACCATGGACTGGCCACGATCGGTGTAAGAAAGGTGAAGACTGACGCGGAACCGAGGCATTAGGAACGCGGGCAAAGTTAGCACGAGATTAAAGTGACTGGTTACGGGTTAAGTAATGATTTTGGAGGCAGTAAACACACATATAATTAAAACAAACATAACTGTTGACAATGAAACATAGGGATAAAGAGTTACTTACTTAAATTCTTTATTATTTCCAAAAGTTTACCTAACCTCTTTAATAAAGTGGAGATTGTCTTGTGAGGCTGAGCTTTAGCATATATTTCTTTTTATTGATTATTTTCTGTACCGTTAGACACAAAAGGTTTCCACAGTAAATTAGTGTTTTATTAATAAATAATTCATTTTAAAGGTATTTTTGGAAAATAAAACCAGGATTCAAAATAATATAAATTATATTTATTTTGAATAAAACATATTCAAACAGGCCTAATTTTTTATACAAACTATACTTCGATTTATAAAATTCATATATTCCCCTAAAAATATGTTAAAATATTACGTGTAAAATGACTTTTGTAATAATGGATACAATTATGTTAATCATATATTAGCTTTTACAATTAGAAGTGATCATTTACACTTAATTCATTTATGTGATATTACAGCGAGAATTGTCAAATATATAATTGTCCAATACGGTACAAGGCGAAGTCTATTCTGTTTATACATGTTGCAGACATATAACATTTCGGTACAAAGCCACAAATAACAAGTCCTTAGGGTAACACCTCATACGACAACATGGTCCTGGATAGAGAGCGTAGTTCCCCATATATCAGCAGGGGGGTATCAGCACATCTCCCCTCTAAAGATCGAGATGGTCTACGGGTTTTCTGGACCGTTGACTTCTTCAAGCGGGAGTGGATGAATTGGGAAAAGAACCATCAAATTGAGGTGCATCAATTGCAACCTCTGAAGGTGTTGGATGAACTGGTAGTATTGACTCTCTTCTTGGAGGTGATGAGCTGTTATTTGCCCACTCATCTAGCTCTTACTGGACCCGAGAACCGTTTACATTAAACGGCTGGAGAGACTTTCAATTCCTTCTAAACTTTCCATCCTCTATTTGGATTGTATGCGACCGTGGTGTATCATGTTTTTTCACTATAGTACCTTTCTGGTTCCTGTAGGTATTATAGACGTTTGTTCCAGGGTTCAAATTTGTGAGATGGCCCAACACTAGAGATGGGCGATATATCACTGACTGTGATTTTTTCACCTATACCATTTGATCCCTGATACTCCCAGTTACTCGATCTCAAAAGTATCGGTGATTGAGATATCAGTGATCGGAGATACTCGCATACTCGCAATACTCGCAATACTCGAGCTACGGAGCTAGTATTGCTTCTTTTTATATACACTCGAATAAATACTCGCTTCACGGCCTTTGTTATTCTTTTAGTTTTTATTTTCTACCAACTAATTGAGAATCGACCTTATTGACTGGCATGTTTTACGTGTTATTTCTATTTAAAACACTTGATCTCCTAGAGCTCATTTATCAAAAACAGTATAAGATTGCTAAGTAAAAATGACTTTAATAGTTTAAATGTTTCCTTCACATGCATTTTCAATACAAAACATTTGTTGTTAAGAGCAAAATTCAAAAGCAAGCTTACTAAGCAAATCACATTTCGGATTCTTTTTAAAAGTAGGCTACGAAAAAAAAATCATTTCTTTTTTTCGGTGATCCTATCCCCAAAATCGCAAATAATGAATTAAAATAAGTAACAAAATATAAATAAACCTTAATATTTACAATGCGTTGATGATCCTCACCATCCTATAGTCTAATCTAAAGTGTGTTTATATAATAATTGATTAAATATTTTCTAGCATCTTTTAATTTAATGCTAAGTCTCAGTGCTGTGGTTATGAGTTTTATTCCTTTATATTTAAATAGGTTTATTTGCTTCTAATAGATGTATAGCTCATCTACTATTATATGTACGGTATTTAAAATAAAATAACACTACAATAATATAATATATGACCTGCTTTCCAAACGTTTTCTAAACAAATCACCATTATGTTATGTTCATTTTTAATCTCACATAAATTTTAATTGTAGTGAAATAGATCACTAAATAAATTACACAATTACAAGAGTTTCTCATAGTACGTAAAATAAGTTAATATTGGTATTCAAGTTTAACATAATGTTTGTTGGACCACTAATTTTGCCCAAATTACATAACATTTCACTATAAAATACTAAATAACATATTTTATTTCTCTATTTTTCAATTGTATTAAACTTCTTAAAACTCATACTTTTGTATTGACTGTACATTAGTCAGGCAACACGAAACCCGGAGATTAGGTAGCTGTATGTCAATAATGTCAATGTCAGTGTCGAGTGCCGACAGAAAGAGCTTATATTAAGTCTTTAAGTATCGAATTCCATTGCAAGCCGTCAAACTTCCAAGTAATTAGTTCTCCTTCCAAGTTCCAACCGACAACCGAATGTCATGGGATTATTCGAGTAAATACCCAGTACTCAGAAATACTCCATACTCCATACTCCATACTCGATACTCGATTGTACGCGCCTACTCAGACAGCAGCTAAATACTAGCTTTGACCGTTATTGACAAAATATCAGTTCACATTCTTACTTCATTCTGTTGACGATATGGTGATCAGCAGGTGCGAACAGTGGCGTTCTTTGCTTTGATAAACTGCAACCGAAATAAACATACGGTCATTTACATTTTCAATCTAAAGTATATTATTCATTCTTAAAGTAATTGTTGTTCTTTGATCTTTCACCGTTAATTCAAAAAGTGAATTTATTTAAGTTTAGCAACGATATGGTTAAGAACCTCCTGGCTCCTACCTAGTACCTACCAACAAACTGTAAAAGTGGAAATATATCGGTCCATCATTACATTGTGAAAAATCATTGGTATAAATCACAGATATTTTAAAATCCCAGTCACTGTAGTCACTGATATCGTAAAATCACTGTTTAGCCCATCTCTACCCAACACCATGGTGACTATCATAGTTTTCTTGTTGTTTCGACAGTCTGTGTTCTTCTCTATGGAACATCTGGTCCAAATTAACCGGAGAGGGAACGAGGTTACATGGCAATGTTGGTATAGATCCTTTAAGTTTTCTCCCCATCAAGAGATCAGCAGGGCTATAGCCAGATTCTTAAGGTGTGGAGCACAGCATAAGTAAGGCTATGTATGGGTCCTTGCTCTTTTCAGTGTGATTTTTAAAATTCTTTACTTCAGACTCTATAAAGCCGTTGCTTTGTGAATACTTCGGGCTGGATGTAACAAGTTTAAAATTATAATCTTTATCAAACTGAAAAAAAAAAAAAATTATTATATTGTTATAGATCCATTGTAAGCCACAATAATCTCTAATCATTTCAGGTAGGCTACTCCATGCATGGCTAGAATAAATTTAAGATTATTTATGACAAAACTAGTAGTAAGGTACTCCATCAAAGCCATTTTTCGATATCTGGAGTAGTAGTCAGCAACAATGAGATACCAGTTACCTTTCAACTTCCTAAGATCCATGTCTAATGTTTGCCAAGGCCACTCAGGAAACAGAGCAGGTATTAAAGGTTTTGATCGATTTATCCTAAATTTGGCATACTTGGCATACATTCTCAACAAGATATCTCAGTTGTGTGACCAATATTGGCCACCAAACATTTTTTTAGCAAGTGTTCTACATTTGGTAATTGCCTGATAACCTTCAAGTAGTTTATTCATCATTTCCTTCAGCATGCAATTAGGAATTATTATTCTATTACCTTTTAGATGAATTTCATTTTGTAGAGATATTTCGTTTAGATGTTGCCAATATAGTAAGCATATTTCCGATATTTGTGACTTTAGAGGCCATGCATCTTGGAAAAATTGTATGATGTGAATACTAGCCTAATCCTTAGGTAGATTCTGAACAATTTCTGTCAACTTAGCATTATACGCAGGAAGACCAAAGACAACCTCTTGGACCTACGCCCTCACTTCTTCAGCTAGTTCAACCCCCCCCCCCCCCC
>CABFVX010002599.1:44955-85240 GCA_902151425.1 Timema shepardi | reverse complement strand
GACAGTGACATCACGACACACACACACACACACACACACACACACACACACAAACCCTAAGGATGGCCCCATATGAACGTCATGGCGGTGTTTGAGTAGTGACGTATTACTTATCTCATTTAAGAGATAATATTTAAGATCTTGAACCACAAAATTTGGGAAGTTTTGTCATTTATTTAATTACTACCTGACTCGGTGGTGTAGTTGGCTAATGTGTTAGATGCGTGTTGAGCTAGACTTCTGAAGTCAGGGAGATCGAGTTTCACATCTCGGTCAGGTGAACTGGGATGATTTTTCCTAAATGGTTCTCCAATCTACTTCCATGCAAATGTGGGTTCACTTTTTCTAAATTCAACCTTCCCTATTCCTAATCCATTAACATAATTAGTACTTAAGCATATAACCTGAACGGGTAGCAAATAATAATAATAATAATAACTTAATTACTTTAAATATAATATTGTAACTTATATCTATTCAGGCAACAATCCCTTCTTTCCTTCATTTAGTTTGGTTTATATTTCAGAAAATAGCAGATTTTGGTTTGGCCACACAACTGTCTAGGCCAGATGAAAAACATTTGACAATGTGTGGGACACCTAACTACATTTCACCAGAGGTAAATTCCATTCATTTGTCAAATTCACATATAAAATAGAAAATTACAGTCTAAAATGTTTATTTCAAAAACCAATTTATTATTTTACAGAATATAAAGTCATTGTATTTAAAATGAAAGGATGAACAGAAAATCCATTAAAATTTCTACTAATTGCAGGACTCACATTCAGCACATTAAGTGCCTTTTTTTTTTAAATAAAAAAGAGGTTCTTGAAAGTTTGTGTTTTGATGAATGTTCTATAAAATCTTCAAAATCTAGTTTTATCTTAGAGTAGGGCCTATTGGAATATTTTTCAAATTTATTTTATTTGAAAGGATACTACTGGTTTTTGCACCTGAACACTCAACTATTTGAGGTTTAGTTGTAACTTTAAAAAGGTGTTGACTTAAATAACTATATTGACCAAACACAAAGAGGTAATTTTAAAAGCAATAGCAATTGTAAGGTACTAAAGTGTATTCCTTCTCACAATTATTGCTATTATTATATTTGAAGTGTTTATTTCAAATTGTTGCTAATCATGGTGAATGTTAATCACAACTGATAAGAAATGGAAAAGTGACAAGTAAAGTTAGAATGGTTAAAACCATCTGAAAATAGGCAAATGGAAACAAAATTGGTTCTAAGCAATGAATTAGAATTATATAGGACTGTTCTGTACTGTATGTGAGATGTTAAGTTTAGTCTTGGGAGAAAGATTTCTGAACACACTAAAAACAAAAAACACATTAATATTGTAAATTGAAATTAGGACTGCTTTGACTAAATTTGGGATTACATAGTACTGATTACAATTTCGCAATTATTACTGAAAGTCTCCATCAACAAAACCTTGCACTATAAAAATGTATGGTGTAAAATATGCAGCCATATAAGCAGAATTAATATGGGTTATGCTTTAAATTGTTGCTAGTTACTATGCATCAAACAAAAACTAAAAGTTTCATTTTTAGCATGGTTGTCATAATTTATTTTACTACTGAAATTAGTTATATTTTATTACAGATGCACCGTGACCCTTTTTAAAAAAAAATACAAAAATTAATGGCACTCAAGGATCACATGAGCAACATCAATCAGATGCTTGTCACACATAACTAATAATTTGATAACACAGTCATTTAGAAACGTTCCTAATGGGGCACGCTTCAGCTAACAAAGTGGAAAAAATTATGCAAGCAATATTAATTAACACTAGCCACTAATTGTCCTATTAATGTTGGGCAGTGTGAGTAATAAAAAGTTGCTAAATTAATCAATAAAGAAATTAGAATTGAGAGTCAGCTTCATCAAACATGTACAATTAAGTTGGTTGACGTTAGGGCCTGCTGCATCACTTTAACTAGAGCATCGTGTTGCAATTAAAACGTAGGCTCACTTTCTCAATTTCATCCACAATAAATATTTCAATCTTATATCCAGGCCACAATATAGAATAATTTTCTCCATGCTGAAGTCCTAAAAGTGTAACTACATTTAATAATTACAAATTCTTCTTTATTCAAAGAGTTCACTCACCTTTTCCAGAATGATGACTCAATTATGCATTTAATGCATGGTACTTTAATTGAAATCATGACAATTAGAGTGATGCTATATTACTTTTATTAAATATCCAATTTTACATATAAAATGAAACAGTACTTAAAGTTACTCAAAAGCTTCAAACTATATTTTAGAGAAATGCACATTCTACAAGATTAATTTGCTCAAATATCTCAAGTGGGAAAAACAATATGAACTTCGACTGGCCTCGGTTAGGAGATTACAAAATAAAATGTGTGCTGTTTAGGCTGTTTCAACACCTGGCACTGAGCACTGGGAAAACCTTAACTGTTATATTTTGTTATGCCATGAAATAATACAACTTCAAAGTTTATAGCCCCAACGAGTAGTTAGATGCAATACTAAAAAAAAGCTTTTTTCTATATAATCTTTGAGAAGCGAAGAATGGTAGAAGAATAGAGGCAGATGAAGGCATTTTACTAAACCGACCCGCCCACAGGCTGAAATTAGTTGTTAATGATGATTTAGTTAATCATTAATGTAGAGCAATATTTTAAAATTCTGAATTACTAGACCAAGGTTTTATTTCCCGACTTGCTACCTATAGTCAATTTTACCAATTTTCTATTCTTATTTCGTACCAATGTTAAATATATTTCCTTTTAAATTGAAATTTCTCACTGCTACCATTGATTAACAGTTTTATCAGTTTAACAATATAGTAATACTAACCCAAGTTGTGTTTGTTGTTCCAAGGTTGCCACTCGCAGTTCCCATGGTTTGGAAACGGATGTGTGGGGTTTGGGTTGCATGCTGTACACCATGTTGGTAGGAAGACCTCCGTTTGACACTGATGCTGTTAAAAGCACACTTACACGTGTTGTCATGGCCAACTATGAGGTAAGGCATTCCATTAAGTCTTCTTTCTTGGAGCAATCAATTTCTTCTATAAAAAATAACTTTTCTAAAATCAGATCAATTAAATTAATTATTTAAAATATTAACTGATTGTACACAGTAACATTCTCAAATTTTATTATTTTATTATCAACATTACAAAGAAGAACAACATTTTATATAAGATTGTATTTTTTTTTACTTGTACATTTCCAAGAGCACATCACTTAAATGAATCAAACATTATATCATATTGGCCTGAATATAATACAGTGTCACACATAATATAACCCTAACATTTTAAAGGTGTTCTACATTAAAAATAAATTGTCTCAAATATATCTTGAAGTAAACACTAAACAAATTTAATACAGTTTTATTTGGCTTTATAAATGCATTTATTGATGCGCAAGCTCTACAAATTTCTTATTTTTTTTCCCTTGAAAGTTGCTTATTAGCCTCGAAAACATCAAACTTTTTAGCAGCCTGCACATTATTTGTTTGTTACACCTCACATATTGCTCTTAATTTAAAATTCATATTGTAGCTTCTTCTCATTCCCTTGTTTACTTGAAACCCCAAGGAAGACTTCTTTACAACAAGATCGCTCACTTGCAGATCAATCATGGGTGATTTTTATAATATCAGTAACATAGCACAAATTCTTCCACCAACTAACACTGACCTATTTAATTATCACTTCAGTGACACTGTGTGGTGGAAATCCTGTCTTTTCCCCTTTGTTTTGACCTTGAGTTTATTATTAGATGCACAAGATGATTCCCACCAGCCAGTACAGTTCTACCATGCTACAAAATAGACTTCTGTAAAAATCTGCTGGTTTTATTTTATTGAAAAATGTTACTCTGCACAAATAATACAAGCACAGTTTTTAGAAAGACATTTTAAGGAAAAAAACATTGCATTATATGTCAGAATTGTGGAATCAGTATTCCAAGTTTTTGACTCTGACTCCTTCAGAAATGGCTAAAGAATATTAACTGGTATTGGTCTACTCTCCTGACCTGATGAAGCTGTCTGTGACAGTGAAAGCTTGTCCTTAACAATGTGTTTATGTGTTTTTTAGTGTTATATCTAAACAATTTCTACTCCAGTATCACCTAGGTAAGTGTGCTGGCTATCCCTCCTAATTTAAACCATGATTTAGCCTAGTGCTCTATACCACATAACTGGTATTGACAAATTAACTGCAGTAAAATGCTAAAACACAGATTACTTAATGGTAAAGACTCTGCCTTTGTTAATTTATATTTAAATAAATTTATCAATAAAAATTACAAACATTGGCGCTAAAACATAAAAGAATAAAATAATTTTATTAAAATTATATATTTACTATATATTGTTATAATAGTGTAAGTTTTTCTTCTGAGGTAAGAGAGGGTACATATTTACCGACTCCGACTACACAGCCCTGCTATATTTTAGCCAATACTGTAAACCACTTATGTCTACGGATATTCTCATGTTCAATGACATGCTACTATAAGATATATTTTTATTTGTTTGTTTGTTAAAGACAAGTGTTATCAATTAGGGGTCTGCGAGCTCAATTTTTGAAGAACATTTTAATAGTTTAATAAGGAACGTAATATCAAGAATATTTGGGAAAATATAATTCAGTATAAATTGAGTGAGAAAATATATATAATTGAAAAGAATAAATTGATTCTTGTACAATATATAAAACAGTAACTTATCAAGATATACTATAACAAAAAATAGATAAATTAAAGTATGATATTGTCGAGACAACAAGAAATAATATAAAAGTTTTACAATAAATATAAACCTAAGATAAAATTTATCATGTTAAAAATACATCTAAAAATACACATAAAATTTAAAAAGATTTATTTTTAAAACATGTTAAATGTTATAGTCATATCAAATTTATTTATGAGACACAATGTACACAATATAGAATGTTATGTTAATTCAAAATTGGATGATGCTGGAAGTTTATAACATTCGAGGAGAGTGACAATAAATTTTGTGAAAATAAAAAATAAATATATATCCTTATGTGGGTTAATATCCCTTATTTCTTGTATCTAGCTGCTTACGCTGCACATTATGCACACATCAATCTTGAACAAGTTTCTCGTGAAGGTTTTGAGAGTCAAGTCAAGCTTAAGTTTAATAAATAAACAAAAAAATTAATTATGATTAATTTTAAGGTTCCAAAGAAAATCTGTTTGGATGTGAAGATTTAGCTGGTTTTAAAAAATAACAAACTACCCCATTATTTCCAGTCTATCTGGAGTGTAGCTGTTCACCTGGTGCCTCCTTAGTACTGGAGAGGTAAATTAAAGCATTAATGCTTTTTTAGATGTATTTAATCAGTACAAAACACACCTAAACACTTAGTCATCCACCACAAACACACACACACAAGGCAAAGAAAGATCCCTTTTTCAAGGAGATAAAATTAGAAATTGCAAGCTTATAAATCTTTAGATCCTGAGCTCGAGTAAATATTTAAAGCTAGGCTCAAAGCTCAAAATTCCTTTACTAGCAAGCCCTATTATTAATTATATAGGACTGTGGTGATAAAGCTTATTCGAATTACAACAATTTTTAGATTCAGGACATGCCTGGACTGTTGACATTCAAATGACCTTAGTATTGGCCCTTAATCTAAGGACTAAGGAGGAAGGTAGTTTAAGAGGAAGTAAACTCTGATTGGCATGTTAGCAGCAATTAAACCACCCCTTCCTCTCTCACGCTTCAGAGAGCTTGTCTAGGACTCAAACTTTTTTTTATCAACAACGGCGAGTGCATTTGGAGTAAAATGGCTTAGACCAGTGTGACCACTAGTGTGGATGTTTAATTTAATCATGTGCACGAATTTAAAACTTTTAAATGTTGTTTATTTCAAGGCTACAAAACAAATTTCTTTGTTAACTCTAAACTTGATTCAAGAAAGTAAAATGTTGTTGAAAGAAAAAGTCTATTAAATGTGGGTTGGTTTCTATTTCTTTGTGCAGTAATATTATACATTTTAATAAGCTTGCAACCATTTTCAATGCCCTATTTTTAATATAACACATTAATTGTAGAGACGGAATCCTTGACCTCGGAATACTTTAAAGATATTTGAAAATCGAGGAGTCAAGATTAAAACACAAAAATCAAATTCTGGATTGGAATTTCTTTTAGAACTCTAATAATGCTCATTGGTGGATCAGCACCAACATAATTACAATAAAAGTTCAACAATCAAACCCCAGACCATTATTTTAATATTTTATAAATGTATGAAGGTTTTAATTAATGCCTTCTAGCAAAAAATACCAACAATTAGTAGCCTAACTATTACTACTATATAAATACTATTTTGTTATATTCCTATTTTTATTCCTCTAGAATTCATGTCATATCAACTATGTTACTATAATTGATTTAATTTCAGGTTCCACCTCACTTATCAATTGAAGCTAAGGATCTGATTGAATCCCTGCTGAAGAAGAACCCTAAGGACAGGATACCACTTCGAAGGATCCTTGATCACCCTTTTATGAAGAGGGAACTTCACAATGAGTTCTTGCCACAGGTACAGAACAATGTTTAAGAACACTTTGAATTTGGGATCACAATCTCAGCCTGTGGCCGGGTCAATTTAGTAATATGCTACCATCTGCCTCCATGGTAGCTACAAACAGGGAATATATGGAAAAATCAGGGGAAAAAATGTTGCCTGGAAATCCTGGAAAAATCAGGGAATTTTGTAAAATATATTTTGTAGCCACCCTGTCCTCTGTCTTTCCACTATTGTTCCTCCTTTAATTGCTCCCATTCCTATTCTCCTACTTGTACTTTTTATTTTATCTGCTTCTCCCATCTTTATCTTGGTCTCCCTTGTGGAGTTTTTCCTACATACATCATCTCCATCATTTCCTTTGGTATCTTTTCTTTCCTTTACCATCCTCATTACATGGCCATGTCATCTCAACCTTGTTTCTTCTATTTAATTTACTTCCTCTACTCCTACTCTTGTCTGGATAGATTCATTCCTAATCCTGTTCCTCTTAGTAACATCTAATATGCTCCTCACAAATTTCATTCCTATGACCCCCACTTTCCTTGTCTCTCTTACATTCACTGTTCATAATAACTGCTCCATATGTGATTAGTAATACAAAGCATGCCCTATGCCGCACTTCCTTACACTTTAAAGGTATGTCTCTTTCGCCATAGTAGGTATTTTACACACTTATAGAACAACTCTTCCTGCTGCCCTCTTCTTATTAGATCCTCTCTACTCCCACCCTTCACCTCCATCACGCTTCCAAGATATCCCTACTTTTCTCAGCTCTACTCAGCCCTATCCACTTCTTTGTCATTAACATCACTTCAAACCTCGCCATGTTAAATTTCACTCCACTTTCTTTCACTTCCTCATTCCATTCCTGTAACTGTTCCTGCACTTCCTCTTCATTCTTCCCCCATACCATTAAGTCTTCTTCAAGCATAATGGCGTTCATTCTTTCCTCCCCGAGTTTTCATGCCACTTTATTAATTTCCATTTCCATTACAAATTACAAATAGTAATAGTAAGAATGTTTAACAATAAGGTGGATCAATGGCTAAATAATGTTATAATAATGGATAGTAAGATTGTGTAGAAACAAAGTTTAAACTTAAGTTTAGGAAGAGATGAAGAGAGAAGTATGTTTGTTTCTATCAAGGCTTAACCTAACTAACCTTTACTATCATTTACTTTACATTACTGTACAGTGTTTCTACACTACATTACTATACATTTCAAAGCCATTAGACAATAATTAATTTTAATATCTATAATAATAGAAACTGCTAAAAATAAAAGAAGGTAAAATAAACTAATATGTGAAAATTAAATTAAGAAAGCCCAAATAGGGAAACTGGAAAAATTTGGGGAGAATCCATTGCACAAGAGTGACATATTTCTTTCTTCTATAATATATAACTCAATAAAGAAAACCCCTTTTCGCTTTATGAGGTAATTGTATATTTTATATATATATATATAACATAAAGGACAAACACCATCATCAATAAATCTCAGAAACTAACCTTTTACCACTCAATACAACTTTGCTATTTTTCCAAAATAGTTTTACTATCCTCTTCTTATCTAATTCTACTTGTGAACAACATCCTACAAACATCATGAGAGATTCGAGCAAAAAATTAGCCAATAATCATCTTCGAAAAGTTCTTTATTTTGTATCCTCTCACTCAAAACCACGCCACTACCAGCACCTAAGATAAACGAAACAGTTCATCACTACTTACCTCTTTTCCAATATTGCCAATCCTCTCTTCTCGAAGACATTACCGCTTTAAATGTAACCTCCACACCAATGAATAAATTACTAAAAAACAACTGTTATATCATCTTACCAGTTGACAAGGTCTCCACAACCATTGTTTATAATCACATCAATTACATCGCAGAGGTAGAAAATCAAATTTCTGACCACTTCATCTACAGATACTGAACACCCAACTGAAGCTCACATTGAACGGATTAAACAGTTCCCACAATATGAAGTCCCTACAGAATATCACCACTAACTCAATTCACCTTTTCTTTCCAGAAAACTCTTAAATTCCCATATTGTATCTTCTATCTCAAATACACAAATAAATTAGACCTACGCCTGGCCGTCCGATTGTTGTTGGTTGCAGCTCTGCCACAGAGAGAATTCGATCACTGGTTGATTCATACCTACAGTCCTTTGTAAAACATCTTCCCTCATTATTACAGGATACAAAAGACTTCTGGGACAAAATTTACAAAATTAAAAACCTTCCACTGTTCACTAACATCCTCCGTATACATGGCATGTCAGCCATGGAGCACTTCTTAGAGCGCAGACCTCCTTGATCCAAACCAACCACTTCTTTCCTGATAGAGCTGACTGGAATGATCCTCAATTCAACAACTTTCATTTTTTGGACAAACTTTATCACAGATAAAGGGCACAGCTATGAGTATATGCATGGATCCATCACACACATATCTTTACTTGCGGTTACTAAAATAATGCTATTTACAATCTTAGCCCATCAAACCTTCCATATGGCTGTGTTACATTGATGATATTTTCATGATCTGGCCTCACTCTGAAGCATCCTTGTACATTTTTCTAGATAATCTCAACAATAGCAGCCCCTTAAACTTCACTCATAATAAATCACAGCATAGTTTCACCCTCCTTGATTTGAATCTGTTTCTTGAAAACAACAAAATTTTCACCACTGTAAATATAAAACCCATCAATCACCAAAAAAACTTCCACTTCATACACAAAAAAGGCTCTACCATTCAGCCTTGCCACCTGAGACAACAGATATGCTTAGACCCCAATGATCTAGCTGAGTATTGTGGACAATTCTCCACAGCTTTCCAAGGCAGAGGCTACCCCAAGCCTTTAATAGACAACCAAATCTCCAGAGATGAATATAACCCTTAAAAAAAGTTGAAAACATCCCTCTCCCAGCACAATACCACCCTGGTCCACACCAAATAAACACTATCCTTAAAAGTGGCTACAACTTCTAGCCAGTTTCACTCAAACCCTTCTCAGTTCATCCCCAATAGTTGTTTCAAATGGTCGCCCAATATCCACAATATTCTAGTCCGTCCTAAACTTCCTGACCCCAAGAGAATTCAAAAATAAAACTAGACTACATAAGGACCCGTTGCAGCACATGTGGGATCCACCTACCAGCTACATCCTTCAACAACAAAGTTACTAAGTTGGAATACAACATCCCTGGTCAGTACAACTTTTAAACAAATAACTTGGTATATCAACTACAGTACAACTTATAGGATACAGAATATATAGGCCTTACTATATGTTCTCCCAGACAGCGAATGAACAATTATTCGTTTGATACAAACCACAAAGACTCGGACAAGCTTGTACCCATCCACAACCAGGACTTTCACATTTGGATACAGTATTAGGTGCACAAAATATTGAAATAAATATATATATATATATNATATATATATAGGGGAAGCTTCGAAACTTTGACTTGGCTTTGAAACAAACATCAACTTCAAATTCGCTTTGAATCAAATTCCAGCTTTGAAGATTCATCAATAAAAATATTGACAGCTAAAATACTCCATTTATGTTCATTTACAGCCATTCTGAGCTGTTGTACAAATTAATATTGATATGAAAAAAATCTGAAGTAATTGAATTGCATGCTATTAGTCAGATTAGCATGAAACATTACAAACAATTGTGCAATAACCAAGTAATTTTAGTGCATAAAGTAATATACATAAACACAATATAATATTTTTTTTAAGAAACATATTCGGACTTCGATTCAGCTTCAAGAATATTTCATATATTTGATTTTGAGTTCACTTTGAATTGAAAAATTGGACTTGGCACACCCCTAATATATATATGCTAAAAATGATCACTGTTGATGGCTATAATTACTCTACTTTTACTAATATTGTTAATGAAACACTTTCAGCTATGTTCAGATGCCACAGTGGACAGTGGAATGGGCACCATGTCCACCAACACACAATCAAGTAGAACTAGAGACACATACAACCCTTTAACAAAGTCTCGGGCAAGGTAAGATTTTAAAAGTAATGTACCATGAGCAAGACAAACCTTAATAACCTTCTGGTGAGTGCATTAACATCCTAAATCAAAACAAATCAGGTTCAGTTTTAATATGTAAGGTCTAAGTTTGATAAACCAACTGTGACAACTTATATCCTGCTTTTTTTTCTTTTTTATCAATAGAACAGTTCATTTATGATTGAATTTTTAGGTTATTACAAATTTTCTTACACATAATATAAGAGGCAAACACGTTCTAAGACATTTCTGTTTAAGTTCCTTATATGCAATATGGATGTACGAATATATCATTGTGTGCTAATACATCACCATTCTAGAAAAAAAAAATTACTCATTTAAAGAGAGAAAGTAATGAATTGAAGGGTTAAATTAGTTACGAAAACCAGATATGGTTTCTATCTACTTCATAATATCAGGGGATTATATAATTTGGTTCAAAGAGACAATCTGCAATTCTCACTTGATAAATACAGGTATGAGTAGATCGAAGTATTACTGAATGAACTTTTGTTAACTTGAATAAAGAGTGCTAAATAATATACTTAGCTCATTAATATTTTTTCTTAACAGGAGCTTTATGATGATATATTTACAGGTCTGAAGAAAGATTTTACAACCATCCCCCCAATCCTAACGCTAAGTTTTCAGTTAAGTCTACTGATGGAAACTGCCTTCCAACAAGAACCCAGCAGCCCTTTAGTGACACTGGAGCTGCTTTGCCAACCTGTCCATCTAAACTGGCCCATTCACGACGAACTTCAGCATCTTTGTCCAGTCTTCATGAAGGAGTCAAAGTCTCTACAAGTAAGAGTGTTGTGTCAGACTGCCCGAAGGAGCACTCAGCCTGTTCTGGTGGTTGTGCCAGCCAAAGGGGCATAAACAATCTTAGCAACAGGAAGATATCTTACACAATTAGTTCAAATGGGTGCTGCAGCAGCAGTAACCAAAGTAGTCACAGCTCAAACAACGGCCAGGCTGCACTCATGCACATTCACAATAAAAAAACTAAGAGTGATTGCCTGGGTAAAAGTGAAGGAAACAACTATCACGCTTCCGACAATAACTTGCACTTTACCTATGAGACAAAACCTAGACAATGTTCCTCATGCAGTAGTGGTAAAATTGTTAGTTGTGATGATGGCTCAATAAGCAACACAGTGCAGCATTCAAAAACAAGCCAACATTCACACACCACCAATGATTGTCCCAGTCCACCTTGTCTTCGTCACCGCAAGAACCTTTCAGGATTTAAAAATATAAATGAAAGGCCTTTGTCAAATCACCATCATTTGCAATGTTGCAATGCTAGCAGTGAATGTGTTTGTCGCCAGGAAAAATCTTCATTGGGTAGTAGTGAAACTAAATCCTCATTAATATGTAAAAGTTATGAATCAAGGCGCCTTGAGGAGAAGGGTTTTGACCCTAGCTGTAATGACTTTGGTGACCATAATGATCTGTTTGAAGAGAGAGGGAAACAAACTTGCAACATTATAGCAAGAAACATTTTACACCAGTGCATCAGAGAGAGTACATGCGAGTGTCATAAGAATAAAAACATGACTGAGAGAACAAATTGTTTAGTTGAAAGTGAAGAGTTTCGTCCATATAAAAAGATCCCTGAAAACACTCTGAAAACACCTAAGAGTGAAGTTTATAAGCCTGGTCCCACTGCTCAGCCACTCAATTCTGCACGACTTCAACCTACAAGACATCGTACCAAGAATGCCGTGCTCAGTATTCTTGAGTCTGGGGAAGTGGTCATAGAGTTCTTGAAAAAGAGAGGAGACAAAGTTGCCGATGTGTGCAGAATATCTGGGGATGGACTTAGGGTAAGTAGATGACATGTTAATATCTTTAATTTACTACTTAGCCATGGGCATAATAATGAAGTATTGTGTTTCAGACAATGTTGATCCATCTCTGAGAGATTTTTGTCCAGATCCCAATGTCTATAAAATCTTTGGTTTTATTCCCACAGAGCTTAAATAAAGTGTGTCTTCACATTATTCGACACCTTAGCTCAGTCAGTAGCATGACTTCTTGCTAAGCTAAGGGTCCCGGGATTGATTCCCGGCATGGTTGAAAAATTTATCATTGGTGAAATGTGGATTTACACTTTCACATTGATAAATTAACCGCCGGGGACTGGATATTATGCCTATCCTAGTCTTGAATTAGATTAAAAGGCCTATGAGGCCTAGCCAGTCATTATTGGAAAAGTATATGACTTGGATAAAAAAATTGATTCAGACCATATACTGGAAACAGTAATGGATGTAAATGTAAAAAACTATTCGATAACTCGAATCAAACTGAACTAGAAACAAATCAATAAGGTTTTAGGCTATTAAAAATCCCAAAGTGTGCTTAAAATATGTATATTTAAATATTTTTAATAACAATTATTGTAAGGTTAAGTAAATGCTTAACCATACTTACTGAAAAATATGCCCCATTTTTTCCCCAATAAAAGTATTTATATTATTAGTAGCACCGCGTCTTACTACCCGCAACAGTCTTTATAAAACCTCTGTATAACCTGATAGTAACTGTTTTATCTCACATAAGGACTTAGAACCTCTTAGGTAACTTATTAAGAGCAATAAGCAAATACTAGGGATGAGCCCTCAAATCCTTACGGATATTCAAGATTTGAGACTTTGAATCCTTAAAAAAAGATAAATTTATTTTCCTCAATTTTTCAAGTGAAATTGGTTTTAGAGCTATTTTACTGCTTATTAGTGGTTCAGAACCAATTATAATTATAGTATAAACATAAGAACCAGACCTCAGACCAGTATTTTAACATTTAACTGAAAGTTTGAATGTTAAAATGACTGGATTAAAAGAAAGAATGTTTACAATTAGTTAATATTTATATTTTCTTTCGTCTTATTATATTTATATTTCCTCTTATGTTCATAATTTTTTCTAAGATTCATATTTGGATTAGAGACTAAGGTAAATTTGAGATTTGGATTCATAAAATAATGGATTTGACCCAACTCTAGCAATGACTGATAAGAAAATAATAATGTAAAAACTATAAATGGGTTGAATCATATAGATCTTGAATCTGTATGACAAATCTGAGTCTTAAATTTTCTTTTAAATGTCGAGTCCTCAAATTTAAAAAATCTACAATTAAAGTTAAAGTGAGAATATTTAAAATTGTATTTAAATTTGGTGCCACTAACAAAATCTTGTCTATTACATTACAAACAACATATAAAACATTATTTTAGTTAATTAACTACATTAATACAATTTTGTCCTTTTTATGTGATTTGGCTACTCTCTCCACCACACAATTCTATTTAATTCCTATTTAATTCCTATTATACCTTGCTTAAAATTGTTATGGCAAGTTACAGTCTTCTTTATTTTATTTGAGATACTGTTTTGAATTATTTTAAATATTGAATCTCCTGAATTTCATTGGATTCAAGGAAATGAGAATTCGAGTATCCCATTATCATGTAATTCATATCAAAAAGCAATTATCTCAATATACTGTTTTTTACTTGTAGTAAATACTTTAAAGTTGTCCCAACTCGTAGATTTTTCACTAAGCATATATAATGTTACAAGTCTCCCAACGCGCCTAATAGGTTACTTGTGTTTTACACTTTGTAAAAATTTGTAAAGAATGATAGGACAAATAGATAGGAACTTATAAAATTAATTTTTTGTTTCCTCTTTTAGGAATTTTTTTTCCCCACTCCCTCCTGATGAGTTCCAATAGAATGAAACCAAGGTCGGGGGATTGTGCGGTGAAAATCGATTTTCTTTAAGGGGCAACCATTACCTCTTTGTCTAATGGCATCAATGTTAAGTGTGAACTGTGTTCTTTTCATTGTAAAAGCCATATTGTGTTTGTTCCCTTTATATGTTTCTATCCACCTTTCCTGTACCTTCTTCCAAATATTTACCTCATAAATCAAAAAGAGGTTTTCCTTAAAGAAAACTAGAATATACACACATTAATGTGTGTGGGTCATTTAAACTACAAACAGCTTTTAGACATTGTACTCACTTATCACAGCATGTCAAGTGGATGCTTGAATTGAATACAATTTAGTTGAAAAATTACAACCTGGAAACTGGAATTAAACCTGAGTCAAAGATCCTAGAATTGATTCTCTTGTCTATGCAAAAGTAACTTTTGTGTTTTCTATAATTTTCAGGTCATCCTATATCATGCAGGAAATGATGTTCCATTGAAACACTGTCCCCCTGAGCTACCTCCTAATGGGGCCGACGCCATACACAGCTTTGAGTCTCTGCCACAAAAGTACTGGAAGAAATATTTGTATGCTTCCAGGTATGAACTTTTAGAAGCATAATAATCTATGTTAAGAATGTTGTTGAGAAGATCAGTTCATAACACGTCATGGGAGAAAAATAGTGGGAACCATCTCACCCATAAATCTCTTGAGCTCAAGTCATAATATATATTTAAATCTTGGCTTGCCTTGAAAATTCCAGACATACCAGCAACAGATCATATGGAATCAATGGGTAAATCCCCAAACAATGATAATGTATTGAGCCCAGTTAATACTGCTTCTAGATTTTACCAATAAAGCATTGATTAGTTGAGGATATGAAATGTTAAAATAAAGATGATTAGAATGTGTTATCAGTCAAAGCCAGCCAGGAGAAATTCTGGAACACAAATTAATATTTATTTTATTCCCAAGAAAGGACTTTTTTTTTTACCATAAAGGTGAATGATTTGGAAGCATTACCTAGAGTTTTTTCTACACTGGTAGAGTAGGTGACAGTTGGTAGAAGGTTTTTTTATCGCAAACATTGGCTGAAAGTATTATCAGAATCGTTTGATATCACTTTTTATCGATAATATAGTATTATTAAGCACATAAGTTATTAATAAGTAAGTAGTGACTTTCAACCAATGTTGGTAATAGAGAACCTTTTGCTAGCGGTCACCTATTCTCCTACCATAGATGGGGTGTAGTTATTGATGGGTTTTTTACATCCATTATTGTTTCCAACCTGTGACCTGGGTCTATTTTTTATTCAAGCCATATATTTTTCACTATTGGCTTGCTAGTCCTTTCAGAGCTTCATATGGCTTATAATCTAACCTAAAACTAGGACAGGCACAACATTCAGTCCCCAGCTGTAAATTTATCAATATGAACCGGTAAACCCATATTATTGTCAATGATAAATTTTGGGCCATTCCGAGAATCAAACTCGGGACACTCAGCTCAGCAGGTAGATATGCCACCAACTGAGCTGAGGTGTCGGACAGTTATTGATGAACGCTTATTCAGATCTTGTGCCCAACCAATTCCTAAGTTATGATGATTTTCCTCTTAATTTGCTCTAAAATATTTTTAACTAGTTTATAAACATTTATCCTTTCAAAGGTAAAATTGTGTGTAATTTATATGTTTAGGTTTGTAGAACTGGTTAAGGCTAAGACACCCAAAGTGACCTATTACAGTGAGAAGGCAAAGTGCCTTCTCATGGAGAACACTCCAGACCCTGATTTTGAAGTCGCATTCTACAATGGTGAGTTCATTTTACTAGTTCATAAAATCTTCCCCATGGTTAAAATATTTGTATAAAACTGTACTAAGCTGTATATTCTCCAGGGGGTAAGGTGACCAAGACAGGGGAGGGTGTGAAGATCATTGATCCTGGGGGAGACTTGGTGATGAAGCCTGGTGAAAATGTTGAAGAAGAGTCTTTATGTCCTGCCACCAGGTTGCTCTACCAGCACTACCAGCAGGTACAACATATACTGGGACAATATAAAGCTATGGCCCTATACACACATATATTATATATTATTTCAAATGAGGTTGGCCCCCTTGTATCTATATAAATATTCAAGATCGAGTATTTAAAAAAATATATTCAAGTGTAAAAAAAAAAAGTTTAGATTTTAGTCTAAATTATATTTTTAAAGCTATTATTATTCTAAGTAGAGGATTAGGCCAATATAATAATAGGACATACCTAATAAGACACCAAACTTAACTTGGCACTTAATGTTAACAAAATCAGAACTGAAGAAAAAATTGTACAAATGCATTAAGGTTAAACACTTATATTTATATTTATAATCTTTTTTAAGAACTGGATCCAGGATTTATAGGTAAAGTGAAGATTTTATTCGTCCCAGCTGATGGGGAAAAAAATAGTTCGAGGCAGCCGTTTGTTTCTCTTTTACTTAAAAGTAATTGCCATAGCAAAAGTATCCTGCATTGCTTCAAACAAGCAGAAAAAAAATCTAATCAACATTTTTAAATTACAGTCCTCTCTTTTTAGTATATATTCCCCAACACTCATGACAGACAGACATATAAACTCATTTGATTGATGGATGATAAAAGGCATCAATAAAACACAACTATTTTTGGAGTAAAATACAAAACCTAGGTCGGGGGGTTGGGCAGTAACTATCGAACAACTATTACCTCTTTGTCCAAATGGCAGCCATGAAAAGTGTGAACTGTGTTTTTATTTTCTCTGTATAAGCCATATTGTCTTTGTCCCTTTTATCTATTTCCATTCACCTTACCTGTACCTTCTTCCAAATATAATATAATAACTACTATTTAAGAGAGAGGTGGGTAGAATCCACTATTTTTCTAATCCAAACCTTCATCTTACCTCCAAATCTCGAATTCTAACCTGAATCCTATAAAATATGATCAACACTAAACGAAATATAGAGTAATAGATATTTTTTTTGTACTCATTAAAACAAATTCCAATTTATCATTATTTTTAATTTTACTATTTTACTTCTTTCGTTGGGTGACCTGGCGGCCTAGGGGTAAGGTGTTGGACTTCTGTGCTAGGGGTCCGTGGTTCAATCCTCGGTCCCAGCACAAATTTATCTGATTGCCAAACCCTTCCTTCACCTCTGACAAGACGTGTATTAATCACAACTTGTTAATGTGGGGAATGTCAGGCCTCCACCGTGGTTTGGATTCCACGTTAAACTGTAGGTCCTCCATTTCTCACAATCACTCTGCCATTACACATTAGCGAGTGTATAGCTCGAAAGGGTAGTAAGACGCAGTGATAATAATAATAATAATAAATCACCACCACTACTTCTTTCGAATCTCAAATTTGAAACCATCTAAGATCCTCAAATCACATTAAGGATTCTAGTGTTCCATACCTGCTATTTAATTATATCCTTGATTGATTGAAATTCATTTAGTTTAGTTAATCCTATTTGTTTTGCCGTTGAATGTTTCCACACAGTGCTACGCTCACTGCTGCCGCTTGGAGGCAGTGTTAAGTGAGCTGAGAGAGGGATCACCAGGACCCACTTGTTTCCCAGTGATTGTTGGACGAAGACCCGTTACACCTCTTCAACCCACTTGGTCTAGTAACAAAGAGAACATCACACCACCCCAGGCACCAACGGTAATTTGGAAACATTAAGGGTGTTTGAAGTTTAGAAAACTGCTACTTTGCTTCATGAATATTTAAACTTTACTAAAAAATGCCTGTTCACCATTAAAAATATTGACAGCCAAATAACATATTTATATTCAATTCTTTCCATTTTATGTTAAGTATATGACCAAAATTTGTAATAATTGAATAACATGTTTCATTTTATATCACTTTAAGGGAAAATCTGAACATTTTCGCAATAAATTATTTGCCCGAGTTATTATGGCCATGATGAATCTTTCACTGAAAAAATATATTAGCCCGATATTAGAGATGGGTTGAATCCACTATTTCTCAAATCCGAATCTACATTTTATTTTCGAATCTCGAATATTGAATCCAAATCTTAGCAAATTGTTAGAAATTTTAATGATTTACAAACAGACCTACATTAAACAATGTAGGCCTAAACTGTAAATTAAGATTTATTTCAATCATGCTTTCAATTTTAATCAATCATAACCACCCCTCGCAAAATACAGGTTAAAATCCAGCCAAATTAAACAATCTAGACTCATATTATTGTTTGGAAATCAAATCAATCAAAATTTGAGTATGTTTAAGTTATTTTTTAAAGGGTTGATATGAGTTAAGTTTCTAAAAAAACATGTGAAATAAACAAACAGATTAGGCCCAGTTGCCTTTTGATCAACTTTAATCACCTTGAGGTATTATAATTTATTTTTATAAGATAGCTAAAATAAAAATACAAACATTAAAAAAAAAACTAAAACAACATGCCTAGCAATTAAACATACATACATTGGAAATAGTGAACTCAATAATGCCAAGTATATATTATAATTTTTTCTTCTTCTATATCTACTATCTAAAGTAGCCTCATGGCTTCTTTGGTGCTGACTGACAGCTCACAGCTGACAACTGACAGCTTTGAAAAGTTACCAGACCAAATTATGTATCCCTACACTGAACCATATGATCTGCAAAAACATGTGTTTAGCAGCTGTCATTTCTGACGGTCAAAAGTCAGCTGTAAGCTGTCAGTCAGCACCAAAGAAGCCATGGGGCAACTGTATCTTCGCATAGAAAACAAGAAATATATTTGATTCTTGCTATATATTGATTTCTGAGAATATATTCTATTTAAAACACAAATATATTTTTGACTCTTGCAATATGTTCATTCCTATTTTATTAGGCAAGACTGCGTTTAAATATGTTTACAATTACTTCAATAACATATTTGAAAAAAAATAATAAACTCTTAGTTAAAATCAATTTAAAAACAAATTATGAATTAGCAAGTCATTATTTGATTCTTAAAACTCGATAGCACTTATTAAGTGATCAGATTACCTGAATCGATTTTAAACAAATAATCGATGTACAATAAGTAGAGGCCGGTAGGCGTAAATAAAAATTTTATCGGTGACTAACTGTTGACGGTATTTATTTTTCGTGAAACCCAACAAAATATCTAACTTAAGGATTGTATGAAATAAACTGGGGCTCTTTGCATAATTGTAGATAATTAAAACCATTTGGGTTGTAAGAATTAACAGTCATGATTATTTAATCATCACTTTGGCTGCTTGTGAATAAACATATACCTCATGGCGGTGGACTTTGTATTGTGTGTAGTGTGTTATTTCTCTTGAAAAAAAAAGCTGTAATTTGTTTTATTTATTTCGAATTTATTTGTAATTCTAGTTTTGATTTTCAGTTTTTGAAGAGCTTTAATGTGTTCATTAAAATATTTACAAGATTGTTTGTGAGGTGAAAGTTTAGAAGTAAGCATGCGTTGAAAAGGTCGTGTCCAAGTTTCCTGTAAGCCATAGGGTAGGGTATTAGGCACGTTAAATTTTCTACACCTAACAATTATTATTTAAAAAAAGAAGATTTTATTCATGTTTATCTCTTTTGTCCGACAAAATAATGATTACGGATTAAGTTGTGATTTTCAAGTAAGCCTGAGTAATTTTTTAATTCAAAAATCAAAATATTATGCTTTGTTTATGAGGTGAAAGATTCGACCATCGAATCCTCGAATACTTGTCAGGATTCGGTGGATTCGAAGATTCGAGTGGCCCATCTCTACCTGATATATTTCGTTTACAAATATTACATCCAAAGACCACTAGATAGCAATAAGATAAAATCACTTTTTAAACTATATTCTAGCAGTAGATTTATATACTAATTATTGCTTATAACTAACAGACTTTGCTTGTGTGCCTCGTAATTTTTTGACGCTATTTTAATATTTATTTTAGATATTTGAAAATGTTGGAATAAAGTGATGAAGAGTTTAGCGACTTGGATGAAATCAATGTTGATGTATCGGGTAGTGATGCAAGTGTAACTGAGGTGTCCAGTGTTTCATAAAATGAGTCTCTTGACTGGTTTGTAGCCTGACCATGGTGTAAAGTAAACACAACCGTGCAGCTTCCCTCGTGTTCACCCAGATTTCCATATATATATAGAGAGAGAGATAAAAAAACTCCCGGTGATGAAATGCCTTGCGATGGAAATCTGGGTGAACACGAGGGAAGCTGCACGGTTGTGTTTACTTTACACCATGGTCAGGCTACAAACCAGTCAAGAAAAAAATTTATATATATTGTAGGGTTGGGCTCTCGGATTCCTCAAATCCTAAAGGTTATTCAAGGATTTGAGAAAATTTCATATTTGAAACTCCAATAATTTATCTATTTTTTTCAATTGAAATTGATTTTAGATCTTTAATACTTCTAATTGGTGGTTCAGAACCAATTATAATCACAGGATGAACTATTCTATTATATTTATATGGTATTTCCTATTATATTCATAATTGTTACAAGATTCGGATTCAAAGTTAAAATTAAAGATTAGAATTCACCAACCTATCTTAATTTAGGTAGCAATAAGGAAGATAAATCAAAATAAACATGAATATTTACCTTTAAAGATAGGAAACCACAATGTGGAAAACATATTCCCTAACTTATTTGTACAAGAAACAAACTTTGATTTTTTGGATTATGATCAAGTAACCAAGTGTTCACAAAACTGGTCAAAACATAGAAAGTTGAATTTCAATCAACATAAAGGTGATGATAAATTTGCACTTGTAAATAAATATAAGATGTGTTACGTTGCAGCTGCAGTCATTCGATGTGTCATTGGTTAGTTCTGTTCAGCCTAAGGCTCGACTTCATAAACCAAGTAGAGGCTATACCATGGACATTCCGCATGTGGGTGTTGCTACACAGGTTAGTAAAAATGAGCGGATTACTCTTATAACCCACTCTATGGTTAAACAATGTCTTTGTTTGTCCAAATGTTCCCTGGTGCGGGCGTGAATCAAGGTTTCATTACACTAACTTATTGCAATGAAACGTCTATTCACGCCCGCACCAGGGAACATTTCGACAAACAAAGACATTGTTGAATAGATGGGGCTGCCGGTTCAATGCCATATTATAACCATGAATAAATCAATAAATGAGAAAATAAATGAATAGTGAAAATATATGTTGGATAAGAGTATGCAAGTAGATAAATGGCTGGCGGGCCTGCATAGATCGCTGTGCGAAACATGCGCCAGGCAATGGCTCAATGTATTTCAAATACAAAAAAACCAGCCTAAGCCCTGATTTTTATAGGAAGCCAATTTTAACCACTAACATTGATTGAGAGTCACTAAAATTTGGAATTCTTTAAATATAAAGTTCATCTAAATCATCATCTTCCACCTTTCACCTCAACCATGTGTGATTGAGGAAAGTTCATCTAAAAAGTTATCAAAAGCTTTGAATAATATCTTCCTATGAATTACACTATATATTTATCTTTACATGATTTATGAAATGGACTAAGATTGTAAATACAACGATGTAATATTTTTCCCCAGCCAGTGTGGCACCAGTAGTTTGCAATTTTCAAATATGTTAAAACTGCAGTGGGTGACTCAGATGTTGACAGGTGAGGTGGAAGTACAATACCTAGATGGTTCCAAGCTCACTGTACATTCTGAGGGTGGATTGATCAAGTATGTGGACAGTTGCGGACGTTGGATGCAGTACGCTCCAACAGACTGTGTCCCAGAAATAGTCAAGAATAAGCTAAAGGAGATTCCCACAGTAATCCGCAACTTAATAACACATCAACAGTCTCAATCAAAGCTTAGATCTTTGAGGTAAGTTGCAATGACATTTATAAATAACAAGTACAGCTCTTTAAGAAAAAGCATTTGGCACTTTTCAAAATATATTTTGTTATATATAGAAGGTAACATACACAATATGGCTTTTAAAATGAAACAAACACACGAGGTAACTATTACCTCTCTATCCAGTGGCAGCAATGTCAGATGTAAACCAGGGCTGTGGATTCAGAGTCAGTAAAAATGTACTAACTCGGGATTCAAGATAAAAATGTATAGTATTAATACAATTTTACATCCATTACTGTTTCCAGCCTGTGTCAATTTTTTATTCGGGTCATATATTTTCCCCTACCGGCTGGCTAGGCATGGCACAACATCCAGTCCCAGGCCGTTAATTTATCACTGGAAGGGTAAACCCACATTTCACCAATGATAAATTTATCAACCATGCCGAGAATCAAACCCAGGACCCTTAGCTTAGTAGAGAGACACCTTAACGACTGAGCTAAGGTTATTAATACAATGTATGGTACTGGGAATACATGAGATAATAGAGGAAGCAAGACTGAGATGGTATGGGCATGTAATGAGAAGTTTAAAAGAGAGAATGCCGAAGAAAATGTTGGAAATTAAGTATGTGAGAAGAAGACCACAGGGGAGGAGCAGATAACAGAAAGTGTTCAAGTGAGAGAAGAAGAATGGAAGAAGATTGGTGGAAGGATAGAGGAAGATGGAGGTATTTTACTAAACTGATCCGGCCGCAGGCTGGGAACAGTTGATGACGTATGGTAAGTATATCATTTTAACTTTACACTTTTATTATTCTTTAAGACCAATAAATATACATTCACAATGCCAAAAAGCTTCCCTTGAAATAATCTGTATTGGAGAATTTTACTTCAGTAATTTTTGTATTACTAATAATTAATAAGACTGTGTAAAAAAAAACTATACAATAATGTAAAGTGAGAGTGAAGGAAGCCAACCTGAAAGGATAGTCAGGTAGAAACAAACACACTTTTATCTTCATTTCTGCTTAAACTTTCACATTTCCCTCGTTTTTAAACTTTGTTTTGAATTTTCAGAAATATTGAACAAGAAATATTCCCGAAAATTCAAAACAATGTGTAGCTGTGGAAGTGTTACGTTTGTTAGTCTAAGAAGAAATGAAGAGAGAAGTGTATTTGTCTCTTTCTAGGCCTAGCCTAACTGTCCTTTCAGTTTGGCTTCCTTCACCATCACTTACTTTATGTTATTGTACAGTGCTTCTACACTGTCTTATTACACATTTCCAATTAATTAGGCAATATTTCATTTTATTATTACTAATTAATATATTTTACCATTTCTGAAGGAGTTGGGGGCTTGGAATACTGATTCCACAACCCTGTTATGAGCTGTGTTCTTCTTTTCACTATAAAAGCCAAATTGTGTATGTTCCCTTTTATATGTTACTATCCCCTGTTCTTGTAACGTCTACCATATATAACCAACCATACAACAGGGATGTAATTTGTTTCAATGCAAGGTACAACCTCCTCCTCTGGGATATAAGAGCATTATTCTCAGACAAGTTTTTTTTGGGGTTCCAGGGGGAAGGAGATGAAACCTCTTTTTCCCACCAACCCCCCAATGTGGACAGCCATATAAAGCAACCATATTGGTTTTCTCTGCACATTACAATAAAGTGGAAAATTGTTACTACACAAAATTATTAGCAATGTCTTTTGATAGCTTAAAAAGGACTACTGTAGTTTTTCCATACATAAACACCTTAAGCTCAGAAGCAATTTTTAAAAGGGCCTTTTTTTTATTAAATCAATTAATCAGTCTGATTGATTTGAATGCAAACCCATTGTCCAAGGTGTCACACTCACGACAGATTGGACTGCAGATTACAGGGATATTGTAGTTTGAATCCCTGTCAGGTGTACTGATAGAGGATTTTCCTAAATGGTTTTCTGCTCGCCCTCCATGCAAATGTGGCTACACTTCCTTTAAATGCAACCTTACACATCCCTAACTCATTAAGGTAATTAGTACAACAGGTAATAAGATGTGGTGCTGAGAAAATTTAATGGGTTTAACCTAAATTAAGAACTAGAAATATACCAAATAAGCCAAGTTGACAATTTCACAATCCCAATAGTGGTGGAAGACGACATACTATTCACTTCGCTCAAAGTGCATGTTCACTACCAACAAATATGTCTTAGATTTAAAATTTACCATCTAATTTTGTGACAGGCATGTTTTCGCAACTGACCCTAACCACCATTTTTGTTTACAAAAAATAACTTGAAGTGGTTTTTGTGCTTTACCTTGGTCAGATAGTTGATACCAAGATGTAATCAAGTCAATCGCAAAAATTTGTCTAATGTATATTAGTTAATCAATTAATAATTTCAACCATACACATTTCATTAAATGGACAGTGATTTTTTTAACAGTTATTGTCTCTTACTTTCCAGGTAGAAATGAATTTCATCCTTGGACACTAAGGACAAAAATTCATGTCCTCCAACACAACCCTGAAACTGTTTAGTTTAGTAGTGAGATAGTAAGCATGACTAGATCTAGACAAATATGTTGACTAGTTTAAAAAAACAGAAATTTGTGAATAAAGTCTACACGCAAAGTCACAAAAACTGTAGGGGAAGTATAATACAATGTTTTATAACAAGTTGTTAAAACAATAGAATGAGTATGAATGTTTCAGATAGAACCACATTTTTTCACCAACAAAATCATTTAAGGCTCACATCTATAGGAAAACAAACCTGTGTTCATGTAGATCTGGGTAAATTTCCTCTAACTTCTACATTTCTTGTTTTTACACCGTTAGTGGAAATATGTGGATGGCTCAGATAGCTGGTAAAGATGACTTATAAAAAAGTAATAAAATAACAAGGCTCTACTCTTAAAATATACTAGATTGCTGATGGCGGGAAGTTCGGGCCGGTCTTATGACTATCGGATAAATATTGCTATTGTGAGGTTAAAGTTATCAGATAAAAGTTATCAGCCACTTAAATGTTTTACGCGTCTTATGAACTGAATTTATCTGCCACATAGCTGTAGGATAAATATATTTTTATGCAGAATATGCAAGGTTGGGCTTTTACTGGTACGCACATGTGAATAAGCCCTGCTGATAAGCTCTACAACCTAATGAGTGGTTAGAACGCTCAACATTTGTTAAATAACGAGTGCGAGTAAACAGATGGCGTCATGTGGGCGCAGAATCTAAGATGTCTTGCAAGCACTAATTTTGGTGTCTGCCAAAATGTGGGCAACAGTTGGGTATAACGTTTACAAAATTGTATTTATTGTACACATTTTGATAATTTGTTCTTATATAAATATGACTCTACAAATAGATTTTGATTGGCAAAGCCTCATTAATGATGATGGGTCACTATGGCAACGAGCATTTTAACTTCCAGATAAATGTTATCTGGCAGTCATAAGACACTTTTAACTTCTCCACCAGATAGAAATATTTATCCAGGAGTTGTAAGACCGGCCCTTATAGGGTCTACTGAGGGTGGTATTTCCTAAATAATTTTCCACACAAATGTGGGTACACTTCATCTAAATTCAACTCTACTCATCCTTAACACACTAGCTTAATTAGTAGCAAGATGTGGTGCTAAAAAAAGTTTCTCTCATCCCCTAAATTTGACATGTTTTCACTGTGAAGACATAATGTGTGAAACATTACCCCATTCAGGAAAATTTATCCATTATTTTTTTAAGTTGTTAATACTAGATTTGGTCCAAATCCACTATTTTTAACAAATCCAACTTCATTTTACCTATAAATCCCAAGCTTGAAAAAAAATAATTATGGCCATTAGAATTAAAAGAAATAATATACAGGTTAGGGCAGAAAGTGTTGACACATTTAATAACACCATAGCTTTACTATTTTGAGTACTAAATGCTTTAAATTAAACTTAAAACAAAAATTTTGATGTACCCTTAAATTATTAATTTTGATAAACATTGTCTTTAACATTAAAATAATTATATTCAATACATTGTTGTATGCGCTCCATAAAACTTGACACGACTTTGTGTGATGATTTTAATTGAGTTTTTTCAACTTCCCCTTTTCTTTAAGAGCCTGAATTGTTCCTGGACGAGTCACCTAAACATGACTCTTTGACATGTCTCGCAAGAAAAAGTCTGGAGCTGTTAATTCTGGTGATCATAGTGGCTATGCAATGTCCGAAATTGTGAAATAAGTTACCCAGGAAACATTTTGCTATGCGCTTCCATGATTGACCACATATTGTTGGTATCCTTTTTCTTTAACTGCAGTTCAGGGGTCAGACAGTTTGAACATCAATTTAGGTACTTTGTTTCTTGGACACCTTGTTTCACAATATGGTGACATCGCATGGCCAACATGCTCACCATACTTGACAGATCCGCAATGGGGCTATTTATGTGACTCACCCAAAAACAATTCAGAAAACACTGCTTAAAGTCATGTCAAGTTATAATGGTGGCCGTATTAAAAACACTGTTTAAAAATAAATAATTCAAGCAATACTAAAAGATTATCAATATTTTGTTATTTTAAATCCAATTTGAATAATTTAGTAGTTAAAATAGTAAAGCTATAGTGTTGTTAAAAGTGTCAACACTTTCTGCCCCATCCTGTATAACTTAACTAAATGTTTATCTGTACTGCATTCATTATAGTATTCAATCATACATTGTCAAATGTTAAATTGATTGACTGAGGTCATTATTGAGTAGGGGTTGAATTGCTTATAAGCAATATTATAGTTCTGGAACACATAACTCAACTTTTTTTTTTCTTCTAAAAACACCTTAAATTTCATTAAGGATTAGGTATATACTCATATATGTAGACACTTTCACTATTAGAAAATCTTTTCAAACAACCACAGTATTACTATGTGTTACTATTTTAAAAACTGTCGGTTTTTGTGACTTTTATTCATTTTTCTTGAAATGAAAATCGGGTGACATATCTTAGCTTAAACATCACCTTTTGAATTGATTTGTTACTGTACAATACATTGAATTGAATATATATGTTTATATATAAGCACATTTTATATTAATATATGTAAGCAAATTTTATATTTATATATTGTCTATAAATAGCTATTAAAGAAAAGCCAACATATTTTACAAAACCTAGAATATTTCAATGAGAGAATTGGAAAAAGAAAGTTCTTAAAATATTTTTATTAACTAAATATCCATCAACTATAATTAGTACAAGTATAAACATCTTGCATAGTATATTAACAAAAATAATTGTAGAAAATAGTTGTAAATTAAAAATTATATTTCTCACATAGTTAGTGTAAAATTAATTTATTTGCTATCCCTTAAATTGCATTATAAATACACTCTTATAATAGAGATCATGCCATCCCTTTTCAATAAACTTGTAACCTCATCCCCCCCTCAAAGAATAGGGCAAGGATTAGAGCTCTGCATTGACAATCTAATTCCAAATACCATATAGATATAACATATTGGTCTTAAGATTATAATAGAAATAGAATCTCCCGCTAAATAATCTTAAGATTTAAATAGTCTTGGACCACAAATCGCTGCAGGCATTAGGAAAAACTTAATACATGTTGTGGGTTAATATATACTTATTAAATCATTTCTAGGTAGTTATGGCATTTCATTCTGTTAGGCCAAACAAAATATTTAAAGAATAGAAGTAAAAGAAAAACCCACTTTGTTTTAATCAAGATTGATACAATTTTATACCTCCTAAAAATTATTATAATTTGTTAAATCATTAGTCGACTAAATATATAGATAAGCCACAAAACTCGCTCAATGTTTTTAAGTTCCAAGGATCAGACAATGCCAACTATGGAACAGTTGGATTCACTCAATATTGAAAAGACATTATACCAGAATAATAAAGCCCTAAAACTTACATTTAAACCCCATCCCATATATGGGCTGAAAATTAATCTAAAGGGGTGGTTTTATTAATATAAAATCGTGGGCCTTTAATTATGTAAGCAATGGCCAACTATCACCTGTTTACATTCACTTTTACATGGATTAATAAATAGGGGAGCTAGTAAAATAATAGTGGAATAGTGTTAGGATTTTTTTTTTTTAGGAGCTAAATGACAATGTTGGAAAAATTAAGAGGATCTGCAAAAAAAAAAGCCCTGGGTAACAATAGAAAGGCTTAAAGAGATGGGAAAATGTCAACAAAGAAGAATTCAGGTCGAGGATCTTTATGACTAAGGAAACTTACAGCAAGTTGAGTTCGAAACTGAACAAGAAATGGATGAAATGCTACATTTAGAGCATCAATCTGTATGGAGCAGAAACACTATGACAAATGAAAATGTCATAAGAGTGGCTGAGAAGAGCAAAATAAACTGGATTGGACACATCCCCAGGAGGAAAGTTTGAGGGAAAGAGGACTCAAATATTGAATGACTTGAAGGGAAGAAGGTAGAGGAAAGGTGGCTAGAAACATGTAAAAGGGACGACAACAATACGGCTTTTACAATGAAAAGAACACAGTTCACACTTTTCATTGTTGCCAATGGAGAAAGAGGTAATAGTTGCCTCTTAAAGAAAATTGATCATCACTGCCCAATCCCCCGACCTAGGTTTCATTCTATCGGAACTCATCAGGGAGGTGTTGAAGGAATGAAGAAAATTCTGAGAACTAAAGGAGGCAGAGCACAGGGCACAATGATGGCCTAAGTTCCCTGACCTGTTAAGACAAATACAATAATAATAAAATATCCAAAAACAAATGTTAATTATAATGCAATGTTGCTTAAATTTGCCCTAATAGTTTAAGTCTTTTTTTTCTTCTAGCTGTCAATAGAATAATAACCAGACTCTTTTAGACTTCCTCTATTTATCTGGACTTGATAATATTTTGCAACTTTGCACTAGCAAAATAGAGAGAGAAGAAACAGGTATTAAGACCCACTTGGTGCACAAAGAAAAATTCAATGACATAAAATAATTTTACATTTTAGTAAAATAAAACTTTGTTGTGCCTCACTGTTCAGTCGGCCCTTGAATCTTTCCTCCGCGCTTGCACAAGCTGCGCCACCCACCCCCTCTACTGCCTGTACCGCCCCACAGTCCATGTTCTCTGAGCCATTCGTGGCAAGTTCCCACTGTACTCAGCACCCATGAGAACTCCGCTTTCTATTGGCTTGCTTGGTGGTCACTATCGATCACGTTTTCCTATGCCAATGGGAAGCTCCCTTTTCTCCCATTGGACAAGGCCAGGTAATAGCGGAGTGTATTTAGCACGATGGTTCCTCTGTTAGAGGCCAGTCGAAGAGTGGCTACCCAAAACGGCTGTGTTGCGACATCAACCAGTTACCCCTGAAGCCACAGGAAGGGAAACAACTTGTTTGTTAACAGTACAGTAGAGTTTATATGCAAGGTTTTACTCATTATTTTAATAAGAAATTGAAATAGCTTAGTAGGAAAATTATCTAATACTGAAGAATCTGTAGTAATGTAGCTGTACATGTTATATCTTTAAAATTATTTATACAGTAATTGTTAAAATAAAACATATAAAACACTTAACCGAAATCGTAGACAAATTGTAAATGTAAATCAATGTATTAAATTGATATGTCTTTGATTCTAGAACAATAATTTATATATTATATTCTAATTGAATATATGAATTGGACATAGAAAAACTATACCTACACATTTTTGACAGTGAAGGGACACAGTTTGATTCTCAAACATACTAAAAGTTGAGCAGTAACAGCACACAAATACAACTCACTTTAAACTCTTGTATGTATATGTATTTATATAAACAATTAAATTTGAAATACATTCACAGTATAAAAAATATATCTATATTGGTCTCTTGGGTTTTGAAAATAGTGCAGACATAATTAACTCTTGTGCATATAATTGTATTCAAAATTACAGAGCTTTGAATTTCTGAAGATACATATTTATCAGAGATGTCAAATTTCTGATTCTTAAATTTAAACCTTGATTTTTTAATAGCACTTAGAATTACCATATTGCTTCGATTCTAAGATGCCACCAATTGTTAGAAGCACCTTAATTTTTCAATAATACCAACATAAAAAAGCTTATATTCTAAGAAAATAAATAAAAATAAAACACTAACGTAACCTTTATTTAAGAAATATTTTTATCACAATTTAATTTACTAACAATAATATTATGTGTGTTATTCATCTCTTCCTTCCGATTCAATATCAGTCTACTTCACATTCGGAATCTGATTAGTCTGAGCAACCTTTAGTATCCCAAAATATATCATTGTTCTGAGCTATCAACAGTGTTGGTTGAAAAGAACTGTGATTATGATACCCACTCGTTTTTAGAGACGTTTAAATGAGAAAAAAAGTGTCTTAGGTATCGAAGAAATATGGTAATATATTTTTTTAGATTAAAAAACAAAGTATAAATAGAGAGGAACTTCCTAAGATAGATTCCATTAAGAATCAAGGGTATTGAGCGCTCTATTATACATCAATTTAAATAGCTAACCATTAAATAATAGGCAAGGGCAAGTTAAAGAATGTCAGGTGCAACTGAGCTGCCCTCTAGTAAAATACCACAAAAACTTTATTTTTAAATCACTTAGATAGTAAAAATAGAAATGTTAAATTATTATAAAGACCGCTTATGTGGTCTAGTGGTCAGAGTTCCTGGCTGTGCTCCCAGAATTTTTCTGTGAAGCAGTGTGTCTCAAACAGGGTCAAATTCAACCTGTGAGGACAAACTGGTAGCTACATGAATAAATAAGAGTTAGGGTTTGTTGTATTAACCACATAATACCCTCTATCTGCAAATGTTGGCACTCTGGCGGCAGCCGCTATGTCAGTGTAGCTTGCTTGCAGGCTAATGCCATGGGATTTTAATTATAAAATGAACACACACTATTAGGGTTTAACTATAATTAACTAAAAGACTAATAATGATATTTATGATTGGCCAGACTTGTGTCAATTCTACACTTTGGAACCAAACTTTAAATATCTCAGTAGGGGAACAATGCAATCCATCACAACTCTTTGAGATAAGTTGCAAACCTCAAGCCAACATGGTTTCTGCCTTCCCATCCAAATTATCTATGTACAGTCAAAACATTAACATTTAATTTATACTTTCTAAGTGATAAAGATGTCTGTGGCAATGAAAGCTGCTAGAATGTGTGTGTTCTACTAGATTTTTAAAACCAGTGAATCTTCACAAAGATAAGCCAGACTCCTATTCTTTCAACTCTAACAATTTCACCTAAGACTATGAATTATTTACAATTTCTTAGCTCTTATATATAAAATTGAAAATGCTGTAACTTTAAACTTGGTCTTACATTGTTATGTAGGGTCAAGAAGATGCATTTATTTGTAGGTAGCATCCTGAAAGAAGGATTAAAATATAATATACCTGGCTTTTAGAGATAATTTGTTGGCCAGAGATTATTGAAAAATGGAAGAGCTCCAAGCATATCTTGATTTCAAAAATCTAACTTAATCTATGTTGTTTCAACTTGACATATATAAGCTTTGCCCATGCCTATTAAAAATATTTATTCACTATGATAATAGTTCATCATAATGTTGAAATTGCATCAATTTTGTACAAACCAATCTTGAATTAATACTGGTAAAAGTACCAACCAATCTTATAACTAAATATTTACAATAAATCTGCCATCCTTGTGTATTAACATTATTTTCCTGTACTACAATATCTTAAAATTTCCTAAATAGAATTTTTCCACAAACATTACGTGCAAAATAACTTTAAGCAACAGAGAATAAAAAATATTTAATTTTCCCATGTGTTTAAAATCATGTATAGAAATATTTGTACCTACTAGTTAAATTAGGGTAATTTTTTATGCACATATAAAATACTAATGATTGTCCTAGCTAAACATACTTAAAATTTAAAATAACTATTTTCTATCTTATTTAGATAAACATATTAATATCCCAACTTCAAAATAAGGACCGTTTTCACAAATTTTAAGGGAATATTTTGCGATTGGTTAGATAGATATGAACATAAAATAATGTGTGAACATAAAAGTTGGGGGTGGGGGGTCATGTGAAAAGATTTTGAACTGTTAAATCCAGTGAACCATGGGAAATTCTACCCTAACTTGCTGATTTGATACAAAACACCACCTTAACATTATGAACTGTTTCACATACAGTAGAGTCAAGATAATTACAGTTAAACAGGACAATTACCACCTCAAACTGTCTAAACTCCAACTACACAGAATAGTGAGAGAAAACCAAAATAATTACAGGTTTTTAAGTTTAGCGTCGGCCCGAATATATTGTGATATTTTTCTCCTAAAAATGTCCTTCCGAAAAACCTGTGCTTGTGTTGTATGCACAGCCCAACATTTGACAATGGAAAAAAAAACTACAGATTCTAACAGAGGTATATTTTGTAGCATGCGGGAACTATATCGGCAGGCAGGAATCATAGTGCATGTCAAAAAATAAACTCAAGGTTAAAATGAAAATAGCGTACACATTTCACCTTTCAGAATCTGTGCTATGCTACTGAAATTTAAGAAATCACCCATAGGAGATCCGCAAGTGATAGATCCAAATAAACAAGGTAATGAGAAGAATCTACATAAAGCTAAAATAAAACTGTTACATTTATTAAGTTTACACCTTCAGGTATACTCGAGACCTTTTATTTTTCGTGCATAACTTCAAAATTCTAGGTTAATACTATGTGAGAGGTCGTATTATATTCAGGCCAATACAAGTTAATTCTTAAATTATTTTTTTTTTTGAATTTTTATTTCAATGATATCTTCGCAAACAGGAAGTTATTTTACAAGGAATGTCCAGTTTTTCACATCATTTTATTCCGAGTCATTAGTCCTCAGATAGACAGTATATAAATGTAGAGGTATGTGCACGTTCATGCCTCAAACTATCAAGACTCTGCTGTATTAACAAAATGATGCCCAATCCTCACATCCTCCTTTGCTGTCACACTTGTGCCATCAATTATGGACCTAACAACCAACAGTGTACACCCCTACAAAATTTCCAACAAGAGAGATTTTCATGGCAAGTTCCAAATTTCAGCAACTATATAGAAACAAAAATTATATTTTCTGTTAGTGGACTTACTTATGTTACACCCTTTTATAATACTTTTATAATAATTAATACATATGTTTAATAAACATCTGACATCATGTATGTTAGACAAGTCCCGTTAAATGTTATGATCGCATAGAAAGAATTTTTCTGCAAAATATCTCGATCCAATTTAAGGACTAAGCAAATGTAGTTCATGCTTATCACATTAATGAGTAATTTTTAGTTAAGTATTTAAAACTTTTATTATCTCATTTAGCTGCAAGATTGACCATACTCTTGACTCAAGAGGCAAATGGTAAATACTTTGTGTGATGAAGGTCATTTTTGGACGTTTTCCATCCACACTGAGCAAATGAGAGTGGAGTTCTTTATAAACTCACTCTCTAACATTTTTCCCTGGGTAGGATAGTTTAAGATATAAGGGTCAGACGAAGCCTGCACACTTAAGAAAAAAAATTGTAGGGCCATTAATATTAGTTTACAATATGGCAGCTTCGAGAGCAGAGAACCGATGAAACTAGATAATAATGGTTCTAAAATGATCACTATAATTTATATCATGAAAATGCTTGTTCAAACATTAATTTTGAATAAAATGAGATTATTGAGAGTAGTATTCTAAGAGCCATAATGATAAAACATACCCATCTCTGTGCCATATCTAATTCTTACCTACTCTATTCAATTAATATGGCATAGTTAAGAGAGAGATGTAGCTATGGTTTATTGGTATGACTAAAACTACCTTGTTTATTTTGTCAATTCAACTAAGTATATAATGAGAATACTGAAATGGATGGAGTGTACCAAGTCTTTTTCGTGTAGCTGGGAAATGGTAATCACTAAATTTAGTTACATTTGGTTAGGGCACCTTAGCTCAGTTGGTAGTGTCTCTGTCTACTGAGCTAAAGGTCCCAGGTTTGACGATTCCCGGCATGGGCGAAAAATTTATCATTGGTGAAATGTGGGTTTACACTTTCACAGTGATGAACTAATGGCCGGGAACTGAGTGTTGTGCCTGTCCTAGTCTTAAGTTAGATTATCAGGCATATGAAGCTACAACAGGCCTAGCAAGCCGGTAGAAGAGAATATATGGCTTGAATAAAAAACTGACCCGGGCCACAGGCTGGAAACAGTGATGGATGTAAAGTAAAGTTACAGTTTGATTAGGGTTCTGCGAATACTCTTTTCCAAGCTTGGAGAGCCTTGGAAAGGGTTCATTCTTTCCTTGCATTGTGTCTGGTATTGAATGATTTATTGTCTACTATTCTCTACACATGTTGGGATGCAGGTGAAGGAGGGAGGTAAGAATAATGTAACAAGGAGGGTACTCAAAAGATGACCAGTGAAATCGCAAGTTCAGCAAATTAGTAAACTGACTGTTTTGATTAAAGGAAAATAGTATGATAAAAAAAATTATTCAAAGTAGTCCTGTGCGGGAATGACATTTTCGGGAGGCAAACAACAATTTCCTGAGAGAGAACAGGTCGGGAAACAATTTAAAAGTAATTTAATATCATCTTGTCCAACAAGTGTTGATAAGGTTTTGGATATCATTGTCATCATGAACTGTTTCCAGCCTGTGGCCGGGTCTGTTTAGAATAATGCCTACAGCTCCCTCTGTCCTTCCACCATTCTTCCTACTTTAATATCTTTTCCACTCTCTTCCTATCCCTTGCACACTTGCTATCTGTTCCTTCCATCTCTTCCTTAGTCTTCCTTGTGGTCTCTTTCCTATACTTCATATCCATTAATCCTCTTGGAATTCTCTCCCCTTCCATCCTCATTACATGTTCATACCATCTCATCTTAGCTTCCTCTATTATCTTACGTACCACAACTTTTGACCTTAGATCTTCATCCCTAATCCTATCTTCCTGTGACAGCTAGCATGCTCCTCAAAAACTTCATTCCCATGGCCCTTGTTTCTACTTTATCCATAGTCCAAGCTTCTGCTGCATATGTCACTATGGGTATGAAGTATGCTCTATACAGCACTTCCTTACACTTTAGGGACACTTCTCTTTGCCATAGTAGGTTTCTTACACACCAGTAGAATACCTCTCCCTGCTGCCCCCTTTTGCCACAAATCACACTACCCAAATATTTAACTCTCTTTGCTTCTTTCAAATATACTCCATCCAGTTCTATCACCTTTCTTGGACTTGTTTTCTGCCTTGTCATCACCATTGCTTCACTTTTTGCCATACTAAATTTCAATCCACACTTTCACCTCCATTCCATTCCTGCAACTGTTCTTGTACTTCCTCTTCCTTTTTCCCCCATTCCATCAAGTCATCTGCTAAAAACATTGCTTTCATTTTCTCCTCACCCAGTTTCCATGCCACTCTATTAATTATCATTTCCATCACCAATACAAATAGTGATGTTGAGAGGGCACTTCCCTCTCTCATTGCCAATCCAATTTCTACCTAGCCTCCTCCATTCCTTTCCATATTTTCTTTCTATCTAGACTATCATAGGCTTTCTCTACAACCGTAAATGCCACTACCAGATCTTTCCAAACTCATATTTTTTTCCCCATCAACTGTTTAGTTCCAAATATTACATTTATCGTCAACCTCTTTCTATCTTCCCTCCCCTCATTTCCTCAATCTCTTTTTCGGAATCTTTTCGTATATTGATACATCAGTGTTATGCATCTATGGATGTATTGTAAACAGTGGCGGCTTGTAGTTAAAATTAGTGGGGATGCTGCTCCAGAAAATTTTTAGCCTTTGTTTTAAAATTGTGTGAAAGGAAAAAAAACATATATAAAAAGAAAATTTATTTAGGAACTTGATAAAACCTTAACAAAAAAACCAAACATTTTTTACTTACTTTAACTTAAATTGTTACAGTTCAAGCTTGATCTATTTATCTAAAAATGAAATCTATTCTTCTTGTTTTAATTTGCGCAAAAAGTTCAATAATTTTCTCTTTGATCTCTGGATGACAATTGAGGAAATTTTTCTCCATTGAAAGTACAAGCGCATTTAGTCTTTCTGTTAAATAAAAGAACTGACAAAAAAAATAGCTGGAAGCAGAATAGAAATCTAATTCTATACTCTTCTACACTTTATCACATTCAAGAATATGGTACACGGTTTTTAAGCACAACACACACTGAGTAAAAAAAACTTCCTCCCACCATCACGCCAAAGCCAGCACTGCGAGAACAACAGTGCTCTCTCTACCTGTCTGTCCCGCCTTCCTCCCCATCTCCTAATGTGTGCACATGCGCACAACAGTCAAACACCACATCGCTGGCACTGTGAAGCGCACAGTTCCATACAAAGAGTTTTGTATCTTATTCATAAACTGGGGGATGTTTACTGAAGTACTGACATTAAGCTTAAGGAATAATATATTTTACTACAAAGGTAAAGAAAAAAAGGACTCATTATATTAAATGTTATCGATAATATCAAGTGGATATAGGGGGTACTGCAGTTCCTCAGTGCCTATACACGAGCCGCCACCGATTGTAAATTTAAAAAACATTGGCCTAATGCAACTATTATAATTGTGCATTTTTAAACCAAGGTTTTTTGGTATAAATATATTCTAAAAATAGATTTTTAAGATTGAATAAAAAAGTTCTTAAATAAAAAACTAATGCCATGAATACTTATAAATTAAACCATCAAAATATTCAAACTAATGTGAATAGATAAAACAGGACCATAGTTTTGTATATAATAACAAAAACATTTCTCAACTGAGCCAGTGTGCTTGTTTACCTCTTATGTTTTAGTTAATAAAGCTCTCACAAAAAGCACTGTTGGATTCCAAAAATATTACTTTATCAAACTATTATCTAAGATAAAAATGCAAATGGATGCATTTCCAAATAATAACATTTACCTAACATACTAGTTACTATGGAAATAAGATTGCGAAGGTGTATTTTGTGAGTGATTTGATATATTTAAAAGCCACTTTGAAAGTTATTTTGTGGTAAAAATATGTTCTCCTTCCTTAAATCTATACAGGAATAGATATTTCCCTCAATTATATGTAACGTGACATTGATAGACAGTCCTTAATAGTTAATTTTTTATAATTTATAGCAAAAGAATCAGGAAATAATTTTTCCCACACGTTTCTGGAACAACCAGTTTTCCTAATTTTTTCCCAAAGTTCGGGGTCCCACGCAGCCTTAATACATAGTTATTTTTCTCTAGGAATTTTGGAACACAAATAGCTTAATGTAAAATGGCATTAAGTACATTTCAAGGCAAAAATGTACCATGTAGATCTTACAAATCATCAATGTTCAAATTTCTCTTAGGTAAGAGGCTAGCACTATGTGAACAGCTGCCCTTCAGATAAAGACGGAATGTTTTTTTTTATTATTGCTTAATCTTCAAATCCAAACATATTTTCATAAATGCTTTTTGTTATAACTTTCCTTGGGAACATAAGATTGAATCATAATCAATTTTTCAGATACTATCACAGCATATTTAAAATTAAGTCCTATGAATTTATAAAGAATTAATTTTTATTAATTATTAAAAATAGCCAAATTTGGATTTATACTTTTAAAAAAATCGGGGATAGGAACTAAAATCCTTTGAATCCTTAAGATTTTTGGTGAGTCGAGGATTTGAAAAAATTTCAAATTCGAGCATCAAATCTTAAAAAAAAATATTATTTCAATTTTTCCAGTGAAATTTTAGAGCTCTAATACTGCTTATTGGTGGCTCAGAACCAATTATAATCATAGTATGTACTTAAATGAATGTATGAATGTTATAAATTATAATTAATGTATTTTTAAGAAAGAATGTTAACATTAGGTTAGTATATTTATTTTCTATTATTCAATTTTATTTATATTTCCTATTATGTTCATAAATGTGTTCCAAGATTCAGACTCAAAAGTCGAAGGTAGATTGGAGATTCTAATTCGTAAAACAGTATATGTGATCCAACTCTAAAGAAATGTGGGTCTTTCCTTTAAAAGAAAATTAAATAACTTTGACATGTATTTGTTTTTTATCTACATAATTAAGTTTTAAAATCATATATGTATTAAAATCAAGCTCGACTTCGCTTGGTACTCGGGAGTTTCATGAGAAACTCATTCAAGATGGATTTGAATTAGAAAACTTGAGTTCACAGACCCCTGATATTGATGTGCATCAACAAATCTGGACAAAATCATCTTTCTACCAGGAGTTCAAGACAGCAGGGATGTGCAAAGTTTTCAAACCTTAAACGTTGAATGAAAATAAAAAGATTCTGTCTTTGACCGCTATGAAGTTTGTGCAGTAAAAATATAATGAATGTTTAACTGGAATGTTAAACATGTATGTCCAGTAGATCTCACAGAGATTTTGCAGCCTTTTCTAACCCTAAGTACACACTGGAAGATATTTCAAAGCACTTTTATGGCATGAACATGCCTTAAAAGTCTAAAGTAGATATTATAAAAGCTGTAAATATCGTTTGTGTTCCAACTCTAAGAAATTGCCCAAGTAGAGAACAATTTACTTGCAACTTTTGAGAAGGTTTTTCGGAAGATTTTTTCAAGTTCTTTAAAAAGTCTCACAACAAAGAAAGGGTTGGCAATCCTAAGTGTGTCCTGAACCACTATATTAGGTTGCTGTGGTCCCTGCCATGAAAATCTCCCGTGCCCTGTCCTAGAAGCGATCCTTGGATCCTCCCATGGATAGCTCAGGCTCCTGGAGGCACTGCAGATCTTGAAGCTCCTGGAATTTCTCATGGTCACGGATGTGAGCATAGTTCGCAGACAAGCACATCAGGTAATGAACCTGGGACACACAAGAAGAAAGCATAGTCTAATAAAACCGCTGCTTGTTGTAGTCTAAAAGAAAAATAAAGCATAATACTTAAGTGTACGATAGGCCCACTCAAATAAAATATTATAATTTTATTTTAAGGTATTGTCTTAGCCTGAAAATAGGCCGCCCCCCCGAATAAATTTTCAATCCCTTTCAGAGAAAAAAACAATATTCCCACTTAAATATGATCAGTGTGTATTAAATAATTTTTTTTTAAATTACCGGTGGGTATTTACACTTAAAATTAGGTTATTTAAATATATAATATCACTTTCAGAGAAAAAATCCACTCTCTTTACACTTAAAATGATGTCACTTGGAAATAAAAAAGTAAGTTATTCATATTCAAAATTAAATTGCTTGGGAAAAACGGTAAGTTATTCACACAAAAATGAGATCACTTGGAAATTAAAAATAAATGATACACTTAAAATGTGATCAGTGAAAAAATAGGCTAACAATGAGACACTTCGAGAAGAACGAAAAATTATTCATCATGCACACTAAACTATTGTTCCCACAATTGAATAAATGTTGACCAACATAAAGAAACAATATCCAACTCAAAATATTTAAGCTCTCTTCACCAAAAGGATATATTGCTAATAGTTTGTGTTGAAGAAACTAATTTTATTTTGGCAGCCATTATGGCTCAAATATTGTATACACAATTAAGATAGTCATTCTTCATCTATTTTTAAATAATTTTGCCTACTATCAAGGTTCATCTATTTTTTAAATGTGGTGGCTATAAACTTCAATATATATTGATTTAACAACATGTGTATCATATAGGTACAAAATTGAATGTGTATTATCTAAGAGTGCGATTATAGGCTGCATTAAAGTTTTATGAAAGCTATTTCTTGAAAAAAATTGTGACTTATTTTTGAGCCAATAAGGTAAATCCATTTTATTTACTTTACCTAGTAATCATACTTATGGCTTCTTTCTTTCTTACTACCCGCTCGGGAAGTCCGCATATGTATTAATTACGCCAATGGTTTTAGGGACTAGGGAGGATATATAGAGAGGAAATGTACACACATAGGCATGGAGGGAAAGTATAACATTATTTTGAAAAAAAAAAAAAAAAA
>CABFVX010002599.1:0-44947 GCA_902151425.1 Timema shepardi | reverse complement strand
AAAAAAAAAAAAACTCATACTGAGATTTGAACTGCGATCTGCTCATCAAAGTAGTAAGTTAGACCATGCGGCCACCGTATCAATGTATGGGTACGTAATATTTTGGTTTACTTTTATTTCATTTAATTTCTTTTATTATGTTTGTACTAAAATAGGGGTGTGGAGAGCTTCTAAACTTTGACATGGCTTTGCAACAAATATCAGCTTCAACTTCACTTTTTAAAAAATAACGGCTTCAACAAATATGAAACTTTGCTAATAAAAATATTGACAGCTAAAATTCTTATTTTACGTTCAATTTTCACCCTTCTGAGTGGTCACAATCATTACAAATAAATATTAATCTGAGAAAGTCTGAAGTAATTGAATTGTAAGTTGTGTAAATAACTTGATATATCAGAATAAAATGAAATATTACAAATAATTGTGAAATTTAACTTTTTCTTAGTAATTCTGGTACATCAAGTTTTATAAATAACAAGAATATAATATTTTGCCAAGCATAAAACAACCAACAAAAAATATTTGAACCTTGATTTGAGAATATTTCATATATGTGATTCGACTTTGCTTCGAATTGACAAAGTGGACTTCGCACACCCCTATTTTTACAAAAAAAAAATCAAACAAATTCTGTACATAAATTGTTTATTATTTGATAAAGAAAATAGCTTCCTATAAAGTATAGCTAATGAATAATCTTCAACACATCAGGCACTCACCAAGCTGAGAATGACAAGCAAACAAGCCACAGTGGCGAGTATGAACATGATTTCTGCTCTCTCCACATAGTCCTTACAAAAGAGCTTGAGCTCATGAGTGTCACAGACCTCCATGTCTTCTGGTCGTGTATTATTTGGGAACATAAAGCCTGAAATGGAAGTTAGTTGCACTTTAATACTCTATAAAACATAGTAGTATTCAATATCACAAAACATAGAAAGTCTTCTTACCTAAAATTAAGTGTTTTATTCTGAAATAAATATTTTTTGGAACAAAGGCTTTATTGAGTCTTGGTCATTTGTCAAAAAATATATTTAAGGAAAACTTTTTTTAGTTACATTATGTTAATCATGGACTAACTTAAAGGGAAGGACAAGAAGAAATTTTTTAAAAAAACGAGGACTTTAACAATAAAAATAGGAACAAATATATTGTTTACCAAATATTTTTTTAATATGATTTGAATAAAAATTATAATTTGATTATTTTCACTGTTTCAGATGTATAATAAATATTACACTTGGAAAAGTGATAAAATAATGAATTTCAAAAAAGATATACACCAGACCCTAAGCCTTGCGGAAGTTCAGCTGCGCTCTTTGAGGCAGGTTAAGTCCATCAACACTGGGGTTCGCTAGTATCAATATTCAGTGGTAAAAACACTTTAAAAAATGCTGTTGTTAAACGAATCACTTTTAACATGTTTCTTCATGTAAAGACCATTCTAATTGTTATGTAATGTGCAGTCTTCATAAGCTCTTTGTGAGGTAGGATTATATGAAGAGGGGGTCAGGTCGCTACCTAAACCCAGCTTTGTGGAAGCCGGTCAATTGACTTGAGAAAGCTATTCATATTTTCTCTATAGTAAAACAATGTAAATATAAGTTTTTTTTAAATATAAAATGCACTTGCTGGCATCTGGCTATACCGGTGTTGAAGGATTCAAGATCTCCCAAGGAGTGCAGTCATTTTAACCTGGAGGCTGTAGGTATGATTTATACATTTCTGTGGCGTAGAGGAAAAAATAAGAGGGAAGTTGACTAGCACATTTAACACTCCCTCTGCAAGAGTTCTGATTGATCATAAAAATCCATTATTTTTGTCTTTATTATTTTCTGCTCCTCTCTTATCTGTAACTTCAATGTTTAATATACTGATTTACCCGAATCCAAAACGACCATGTATCTAAGACGACCCACAGTTATGCAGTGGTTATAGATTGATTTTTTAATTGTGGTAGTTTATCACAACAAAAAATAATAATTATGGTAGACTTATTTTGTAGTACTAGGGTAACATTTTTTTGTTTGTTTCTAAAACAAAACACCTATGTTGACTTAAACTCTAATTAGGATTGCTGAATTGTTAAAGAGTTGGTTTTTTTTGTCACAAATATTGCTTCTGCATAAGAAGGTCATAGAAAGACTACCCCGCTAACTGGTTATTTGTACCTGTCGCCCCCACACCCTCTTTCCACATTCCAGTTACAGAGGTGGGTACGGTCACTGCACTCGCAAAATGGTCACTACAGCTATCCGTTACACTATTCCCTCCTTTTTAAGAGGTTCTCCTGAGCCACTATAATACATCACACTGAGAGTTGTTTTGACAAAGCAACGAAAATAAAAATAGCTAAGATTACTAAATAATTTAATGATTATTTTTACCATGTCCCTTTCTAAAATAATAATTTATGTTAAATTAAAAATGTAATATCAAGAATATATATTTATATTAAATGTTTTCAAACTCAAGATATCTAAAACTCGTATTAATTAATATGTTTAGCTACAAAACTAGTGATAGTTTATTTACTATTTGGTTATAGAATTATGGTGGTTAAACTGTTTAAAATCAATGTTGCTATTATTTATTGCAATACATATTTTACCAAACTTACCACATTTGTATTAAAAAAGCACTAATTGTTTTCATCTTGTTTGCTAGAAATATTATTTTTAATTTTAAAGTATGAGCATCAAGTTCTTTTAAATGTGATCAAGCATGATTACACTAAGGAATAATAAATTAAATATGAAACACTTCAAATTTCCAATTGTTTATGAATGTTACGTTTTCTTATACAGTTAATTACTTACTGAAGAATATTTTGGGGGAAATATTAGCTTATTAAAACGTCAATTTTATCAACCTTTTATCAAAACAGTGTAGAAACACTATACGATAATGTAAAGTGATGGTGAAGGAAGGTTAGACCTAGATATAAACAAACATACTTCTCTATTTCTTCTTACACTTTTACACTTCCCACTTTTTCAAACTTCCACAGTTACACAGTGTTTTGAATTTTCAGAAATATTTATTTTTCATATGAAAATACATTTATGAAAAAGTCATATTCCCAAAAATTCAAACTAATGAGTAAATGGAAGTTTTAAAGTAGTGGAAAGTGTAAAAGTTTAAAAAGACATGAAGAAAGAAGTGTGTTTGTTCCTATCTAGGCCTAACCTAACTATCCTTTCAGGTTGGCTTCCTTTATTATCACTTAATTTACATCACTGTACAATGTTTCTGCAGTAGCCCCATGGCTTCTTTGGTGCTGACTGACAGCTTTGAAAAGTCTCCAGACCAAATTATATATCCCTACGCCGAACCATATGATATGCAAAAACATGTGTTTAGCAGCTGTCACTTCTAACGGTCAAAATGTAGGTACATACCTAATTGATGACTGTCAGAAGTCAGCTGTCAGTCAGCACCAAAGAAGCCATGGGGCTACTGTACACTGTGTTCATATACATTTCCAAGCCACCATGCAATTATTCATTTTATTAACTTTGTTTTATAATTGTTAGTGTAATTTTAATGTCCTTAAAGACATGAGTGTTGAAACCCTTTTAATTATTTGTTTTTTTGATTAAATTTTTATTTGAGTGTTGTTCTTATTTTTAAATTGAGTTTTTTAAGTGTTATTTCAAATTTAAAAACTGATATTTCCATTATTTAACCTTTTTTCACAAAAGTATTTACAATTTATTAAAATGAGTGTCATTTATATTTTAACATGTATTTTAGTATACTTTTTAACATTAAAAAAAATTATGAATAGGCCTATACTCAAAACTCAGGAGCTTTTAGAAATGCTCGACTCGAATGAAAAAAATCCAAGCTCGCAGACCCCCAGTACATAGTATCAATTATTGTGAGACCAGTGGATCGTATCGGGCCACAACTAGGTAGTCATTTTTAATGATAACCTAAAAAGTAGCCTAAAAATGTGTGAAAATAACCAAATATACTGTGATCTGTATTATGCCTCTAATTTTTTTTTTAAACCTGCACTATTGTAAATAAAAATGTTAATGTTACCTTTTGATGTAGGCCCAACTCATTACTTCGTCTGCAATTTTAAGATAACCCTTAGATTTTGAAGCTACAAATTTGGGAGAAAAACTCATCTTAGATTCAGGTAAATATGGTATTTCTTTAAGAGAAGCTTCTTGTCACCTTGTGAGATAAGTTGTGTCATATTGGGAAGAAGGTACAGGAAATATTGATAGAAACATATAAAAAGAAACAAACATTTGCGGAGAATTGTTTATTTAGCAATGTGGGATGTAGTATACTCACTGAATTGTCTGAAGTCAATGCACTGCCTGTTGGCCTGAACTTGTGGATTGGAGCACAACGCCCAGAAGATGGTGAAGATGAGTGTGACATTGATCAGGACACACAGCATGAGGAGCCAAGCAACTTGCAGAACATATGTAATACCAAGGAACTGGGGGGGGGGAAAAAACACTTCCGTAAACCAGTTGGATATTAGCATCTAGACAATTCAACATCAATTCCAGTGATATTTTAATTCAGCATGTCTTACTACCCATTCAAGTAATATGTACTAATTACACTGATGGTTTAGGGATTAGGAAAGTTTTAATTGAGATGAAGTGCACTCACATTTGTGTAGAAAGAGAGTGGAAAACCACCCTCAATGCAACCGACCTGGATCGAACCTTGATCTCCCTGTCTTCAGCAGTCTAGTCTAACACAAGAGTTAGATCAAGCGGCCACCAAAGTGAGTTATATTTATATTGAATCAAATTTAAAGTATTGCACTTATCACCACAACGCAGTGTTAGTTTGGTTATGTTCATAAGTAGCATTGGTGCTCCAAACCAAAGTTTTCGGGTTCTTTTAATGTGTTCTTGGAGTCATTTTTTAACCAATTTAAATTACTTTAAATATATTCACCTACCTGCAGACATAATCATAATATAAATTTACTCCTTTTGTAATTAAATGAATTTCTATGCATTAATTGCTATGTAGTATTGTACACTTTGGCAGCATAAAGCTGGCCATGAGTCACTTCAATTATAATAATTTCATAATATTTTAACGCAAGCAAATGAATTTAATTTAAAATAAATAAAGAATAAGAGAGTGAGAAACAAAGAGAATGTGAACATACCTGCTTCAAGTTAAGCTTAAGATTCTATCAAGGAAGCAGAACTAGCTACTTTGTGTTCCGATATATCCCATTAACTACTTACTCTTTTTTATAGCACCACATCTTATTGCCCGTTTGAGTTACACACTTATGTAACCTACTAATTATGCTAATAGTTTTATAAGGATTAGGAACGTTAAATTCAGAGAATGTATACCCGCATTTGTTTGGAGGGAGAGTGGAAAACTAGTTTGGGGGAAAAACCTCAGTACACCTTGATCTCTGTCATCAGCAGTCAAGTCTACTGCAAAAGTAGTGTGTTAGACCACGCAGCCACTGAAGTGGGTAGCTATTCTTTTCATTTTGCTGCCAATTTCAAGCTGCTCTTAGTGTTAACAATTTTCAAGCTAATAGTTTACAGTGAATTATGCTCGTCTACAGTTAAAATTCTATAGGAAGTGTTTTTATTCGACAGCTAGCCAAGTTACTATATCAACTTTCATTTATTCATACTTCAAGTCATGGGAAATTCAGCTGCCACTTTTGATAAATATTGTTAAGGTTCTTATTTACAGCTCTTATTTCTAAACTACAATATTACAAAGAATTAGTACTTATTAATATGTCTATTATATACAAATGTCTTGAGTTCATCGCAAATGTCCATTACAATGCGAAACCATGCACTTTAGTGTTGATACTCTCAACCCTGTTGCTCAACTGTCTCTTTTGTCGCACCTGTCCTGTTTAGCCCTATGCTCGGTCCGTTGGAATATCCCCCACCCCCTTGCTATGAGGGGTGGTCCAAGCCTGGTGACTGTTCAGGGCTGGCTTGAGCATGGTCTTGCTCGCTACAATATTATCAATACCTATGAAATAACACTCACACTATAGCAAAATGTTATCTGTGTTAACCACAAAATATTATATTTATATTTTCTAAAAATATGTTTCTAATGAAATCCTGCTATAAGTAGTAAATTGAAAAATGCATGTGGATGAGAATCAGGTTAGAGCAATTGGTACAGTGAGTGGAGTGTAAAACACAAAATGACTCACCACAGCACAAGATATTCTACCACCAACACGAGCACCCCATGCCCGATACACCTTGGTCCTTGTGGCCCCCGTGGCAAGACAGCCCACAAAAAGAATCATGAGCCCCAAAGCACCCATACTTGCACCAATCACCACAAACACCATCTGAACAGTCTCCACCCTAATCAAAATAAACAAGATTCAAACTTACTTATAAATTTATCTTTAGTAACATATTAAACAATAATATCAAGACATACTCAAACACTAAAGTGATGGTTACTAAAAAGTAAACTCAACACTTTTTATAATATAGATGTATCACAAGGTTTTAATAAAAATCTAATCGCATTCTGTGTGTCTCAATTTGTATTCAAATAGTATTTTAAAGATATTAATCAGATTTGTTTTAAATGTACTTAAATAATAAATTTTCAAGACAGTCAAAATATATGTATTCAGTAATTTATAACAGGTTTGTTACATTATAATGAACATAATTTTATGGAAAAAAGGAGAGAAAGTATGCTTCAAGAGGGCAGCATTACCTAATTGTTCAGTGACAGCAGTGTCAAGTTAAATTTGTCTTTTTTTGCAATGTGCAAGCTAGGTTTGATGAAAATGTACTCTAGTAAATCATTTCCTCCCATCACTTAGTTACATTAGGTAAGGTTGTTCATTATTTTGTGTGTGGTTAGTCAAATGAAAAGGGAGGGAAAGGAAACAATTTACTTGTAAAGTAACATATACTTGGCACCGCGACTTGGTACCCGTTCTGGTTCTGCGCTTAAGTACTAATTATGCTAATGGGTTAGCTATTTGGAAGGTTGAATATAAAGGAAGTGAACCCGCATTTGTGTGGAGGGATAGTGGAAAACCATTTAGGAAAACTCCCCCCAGTTCATCCAAGCGAGATTCGAGCCTCGGTCTCCTCGTCCTCGGCAGTTTAGCTCAACACAAAACTAGTGTGTTAACTAACTACGTCACAGAGGTGGATTTGTAAAGTAACAACCCATGAACTGTAACAATCATGAGATACCACAATTTAGCAGCTGAGCCACTTTTAAAAGTGGATTTACTTGGTGTTGAAAAACCACTTGTGCCTTGGAAAAATATAAATTTTATAAAAATTGAATCCAAAATGATTACAAGTACATCACTGTGTTATTAAAACAATAAATAAAATATAAAAAATTTACCTAAATACAAGGATCCCTGTTTTATCATATAGATTAGAATATTTGTTTATAATTTTTTTTTAAAGTGTAGAAAACTATTTTGGGTGTTTGATACAATAATACAGCTTAATTCAAGACAGGCTATGTTACTTACCAAATAAGTCGTAAATGAAACACTTGGTCAAACATGAGAACTGCTAACATCGCCCCTCGGTACATTGTGCCACAAAACACACCGACCCCCACAATGCACATGATTGTGGCTATAAGGGTGGCGTAGGGGATGCGCGTAATACAGCCTCGACATTGGCTCCCTGCCAATAAAAAACCACAAATATTTTTTTCAAATACTTCTGATGACTTAGTACTAGTGAATTTAGAGAAAATTCATATATGGCACAGACAAAATAAAAACATTGACACATGAAATAACATTTTCTAGACATATGATTCCATCTAAGCTGTAAAATATATTATAGGTCTAAGCCTATACTATAAGTAATACTTAAGTAATATAAAGGCTTTTTTTATTCAAGCATGTGTTAAGCAGCAACGTAACTAAACGCTTTTATTGTCACAAGCCAATCTAATCAGCTCCACCAGAGTAGATATACAACAATGATAAAATCGCCATGGTATTCTTAGCTAATAAAACCTAAAACATTGTGGCAAGGTCGTAAAACGCCTCCATCTTCAGCTATCCTTCCACCATTCTCCTCCTTTGATCAATTTCATTCTTCTCCTCTCAATTTATGTATATTTGCTTTCCACCTATTTCTTGGTCACTCTTGTTGTATTTTCCTACATACTTCATCTCCATCATTGTCTTTGGTATTTTCTCCCTTACCATGCTCATTACATGACAATACCATCTCAGCGCCTTGATTCCTCTACTATTTCGTGTACTCAAGGGCACCCGCGGAAGAGCCAGAAGGGGCAATTGCCCCCCTGAGATTGTGGTTGTATAAATATTAGAAGTAGGCTAATCCTGCCCAACTTCTTAGCTAGCACTCAAACAGTGCCCCCAACTAACAAACATAGAGTTATAAAATATAACTAAGCTTAATAAACTAATTAGTAGCGCCCACCACCAGGCCATCTGCTGACTTTAGGGTTGCCAGTTTGGCACATGCGCGAGCTATTCCAACAACATTCACCATTCAAATAGCAAAGGTCAAGTGTCCACCCACGAATTTGGGTACAGTATATGAAACATTTTTCTTTGTGAATAAAATAGCCAAAACTAATATGTATGATTTTAGTGAGGATCTACTCCATCTAGATATCATATTATGAAAATTGAAAAATGACACCTGGACAATTTTCAGAATATATCTAGATGGAGTAGATCCTCACTAAAAGCATACATAAGAGCTTTGGCTATTTTATTCTTAAATATGCAATCCCTTACAATTATAATATTTGTACAAGTGGCAGGAATAAGCCAACTAGGTGGCTGTGTTATCTGATAGCTCATGGTCTTAATAAAAAAAAACCACACATTTGTAACCGGCGATTTACACACGTTCATCATAAACTCTGCCTCAAAATATGAGTGAAGAATGACCCTGGGCTTGGGACGATTCCAGGATAACTCAGTGGCCAGAGCATTTGCTTACTAAGCCAAAGGTCCCGAGTTCGATTCCCGTGTCCAGGTGTCATTTTTCAATTTTCATTTTTCTTTATGTTGTATCTTATTTTTAGGGGACAAGGATTGACTTAAAAAAGCGTATTTTTAGGCTTCAATTTAATAAATTTAACCAGAAACCCCCCTACCCCTGCAATGGTTTATCCCCCCACCCCATCCCACTGGAGAAAAATCCTGCAGGTGCCCTTACGTGTACTCCTTGCACCCCCACTCTTTCCTGGATAACTTCATACCTTACCCTGTTTCTCTTCTTGACAACTAACATGCTAAGGTACTCACAAACTTCATTCTCATAGCCTTCACTTTCTTAGTTTCCCTTGCATTCAATGTCCACACATACGACTATGGGTACTAAGTACACCCTATATAGCACTTTCTTACACTCCGAGGGTGCTTCTCTTATTTATTTGTATCCTGGGTATCTAACCTAGCATTTATAGTGTGAACATGAATTGGAAACGTCTCCATAGATTTTATTTTTTGTTTAAAAAAGTTATAGTTCAAAGTTATCTGCTAATGACCTACCAAGTTGCAGTGAAAACAAGTGTACTCTTGGGACCGGCCCCCGAGGTACATGAGTTGGTTCAGACCAGACTAGATCACGTTAAAGCTAAGAGTAATTACGAGAAATATACTCTCCTAGTACTGTGTAATTAATAACCGTGTACAAGGAAACCTTATAAGCAAATGTACACATCAAGGAGTACACTTGTTTTAATACAACTAGTAGACTGTAAACTAGTAGATTGTAAGCACTCATGTGTAGGCTATATTGTGTAATTTACCAACAATTGTTGTTTAGAGTCAATGACCCTTAAAGTATATTTGCTCAAATAAAGAATAGGGAGAGAAAGAAAGTATAAGTAGAATGAGGAGAAGAGGAATAAACTTTCAAATAATATAATAGCCTCAGAGTTCACCATCTACTAAGGTAGTGCCACTAGGCCAACTAGCTTATTCCAACTCCTAGAAGGCACCCTCTCCACGGGCGACAGCCCCTTTCACACCTCAAGCAAGGAACAGCCAGCCAGAAAAAGCCTCATGACGTAGTCTAAGGGAATAAAGAACAGGAGAGGAAAATTGCCCATGAAACTCTGCAACTCCTTATATACCAGCCTCAAATCTCTAGAAAACTTCCTATTCCCTCACCCTTAAAATCACTTATCAATGTCCACACCTCAGTACATATGGCATAGCTCCTCCTCTCTCGGCCTCAACTTACATTCAAACCCGAGACATTTCCCCTCCCAGCTCCTGCCGAGGCCCTTTGAACGTCCACAAAGTCATTGCACTCTGCCACTTTTATCAAAAACTAATCCCCTGGGATCATACAAAATGGGACTCTGCTTCCATTCTACACCAAGACATGTTGACAAAGAAAACAACTCGGCGTGCAAGCACCAAAGCAGTAATCAAACTCTAATCCAGCCATAGCCCCCAAAATTACCTCATACACGAAACAGGCCTAAGAAATCAAATACAATGACAAACAAGGAGGATAATGTTTCTATTTTCTCAATCAAAGTCTAACCTAATATCTTAATTTTATCATTTGACTTTCTTCTTCAACAATACCGTAGTGTTTTTTCTTTGCAAGAGGAGCTACTGAAGAAAATTATTCCATCTGTCAACAAATTAGAAATACTGTACATTCAAAACTTCTCAATTTTAATGTAGTCAAGTCGTAGTAATTATCTTCCCCTCATAATGACCTTGGCGTGTAACATGCTGCACCTATTTTAGTTTTTGAGCTATTAATTTGATACACAGTATTTTTATAGCTTATGCTAACCTATTTTGAGATTGTAGCTTAATAAATTTTCAGCTATTGATAGCCTTAATAAAATTCAATGAAACAAGCAAAAAAATCATGCACTAAAAAACAAAGTAGGCCACCTATATGATTAAATTAAATTACAGAAGAAAATTTAAACTTATAATCCAAATTTTTTAAATGTGAAAAGCTTTTTTTTATTATTCCTTTGTGTTAAATGAAAGGGTATTGTTTAGGCTATTCAAAGGAATCATATTGCCGTATACTTAAAACACATCCCCTGATTAAAGTGCGCAGATAGATATATTAAGAGTAAACATTGGAAACTACCAGGGTCATATGTTCTCCCCTGATGTTCCAAAAGTCCACGGTTACACCACTTGTACTACGTAGAATTGAATTTCTAGAAATAAACAAGAGGGCTATATAAACCCTGTAAATTGAGCTCTCAGACGTAGATAGACAGACAGACAGAAAGAGAAGCTCACTCCCTCAAGCTGACCAACAGTCTGAAAATTATTTTATTCTGGATTCCTTGTTGAAACAACTAGTACTTTAGAAGTCAATAAATAGTTAATCTATCATATTACTTCGTACGAGTTTATCTTCTAACTCTTAAGTGTCAAGGTTTCTATCAAGAGAGCAGAGAATCAAACGTTCCCATCCTCGAGTTCCTGGTCCTGATCACTCTTGAGATACAACAATATAAATGGCATAGGTATAAATGTAAAACTGGGAACCCACTTGACATAAAGCTCAATAGTTAATATGTCTAGAATATAAAACTATCTCAACCTAACAAGTCTATCAATAATCTGTTATACATTAATAAATAAAAGGTTTGGTTTAATTGTGATGGAGTAATGTTATTTAAAATAGGCCGAGTTACCCATGTTTTTCAAAATAGAATAGGACCAGGTGGTGTATAAGGGGAACTAGGACTTGTATGGCACAAAAGCAAATAAGGTATTTTAGTGGATTATATAGTTAATTTAATACTTCAAATAAATATTTGGACCTGATAATAAGGTTTATATTGGTCTTCTGATTCTCACTAACAAAGCATTTTGGTAATAGTAAACAACGAAAACATTTTTCTAGTAATCGTACAATTTATGCCACCTAGGTATATATTATGGTTAGTTGATCATTAGGTAGGCTAATATGCAATAAAATATAGATTGTATAGTAAAAAAAGTAGGCCTAGAACTGAGAAATTTTGTCTTCATATAGACTATTGGAATGAACTGGTCTTTTTTATATCTTTACTTTTAGCACCAGAATATCAGAGACTAAGAAGTGCTGATCCATCCACATTCCCACTCTTCTGATAATTATTAAAATACACCCAACACTTGGCCTTGAAATAAGTGGTCCAGTAATTAGGGTCACTTTGTAAATACTGAATCAATTGTTCCATTATTAAAAAACAAGACTTGTGAAACTATCACTCACCTGTCCTGCCTATCCTATAGCCAGAGTGTAATGTATTTTCTGAATATCTCCCTAAACTTTCTTGAGAAATTGCTATTCTTCGACGCATAGGAACCATAGGCGTTACCTCCATTTCATTAGTAACATCTTTGGATGTTGGTCGAGGCATGTTTACTAAAATTATGTAATAGCTTTACTTAGAGTCACTTTTACACTTTTGTATAAAACCCAGCTGATAATGGGGAGGAGCTAGTTTAAATGGCTACACAACTAGAGATAAAAAAAGACCCATGGTTCCACCGCCTTTTTCAACGGTATCAATTGTGTTAGATCAAATTGATTACTCACCCATTTTATCTCAGAAATGAATCACAGACAAGCTCAACTTCCGTGTTAAAGCTTTTAAAAACAACTTTCACAAAAAAAAACCTCTCGTCTTAGTGGCATATTATAATGAATGAATATTTCATTGCTTGACACATAGATAAGGGACACATCAAGTGTAAACATCGATATTCAACTGTCGCGAAATATGGGAAACCTGTTTAGAATAATTAGAACCATTTTATTTGCAAAATATGTTAGCATTAAGCTTCAGCAATAGAGAAGCAAAACATGCTAATAAAGTCATATTCTAAAGTTTCTATCTCTTTACATCAAGATCTGTCTATGAATAAATAATAATTGTAGATGAGTATTGACCTGTAAATTATACGAATCACCATGAAGAAAGTGTGGAAAGCTTATTTACTTTATACCTAATTTAAATAATAATTTTAATAAACGTAATTTTTTTTTTAAGTTTTAAGATGCTTACTGTATGAATATAAGTATGTAAATAGACTAGAAAAAGGAAAAAAATATATATTTAAAAAAATGTAAATTATATAGGTACTCATGATGTAAATACTTAAGTCCGAGTATAGCAAGACACACAAAAAGCCATTTTGATTTAACAAAAAACTTTCAGCAATTGAATTCATATTTATTATAGCCATATCTGTACTGTTCCAACGTTTTATGAACTGTATTGACTTAATTTAATATACTATTCTAAATACCATTTATAATGTTTAATGTTTGGTACATTTTAAAATAATATGGTTATCTAAAAGTATGATTTCATAGGATTTAACAGTCACAACCAGCTCCAAAGGCTGACATTATACTGGAAAGTTTCTCAAACCCTGGGTGGAAGTGTTTTTTTCCTAGCAACTGCTCAACCGCACTGCAAGATTTCGGTCATAGCGATTGACACTCAAGACTCCTTGGATCTCAGACATATCATTCTGAAGACAACGATCAGATGTATTATTATAACAATAAAATAGACTTACGCGATATATGACAGTGCAATGCTCGTCAGATGTGTTAGTTTGATCGATAATTTTGGAAAACCCCTTGAGAAAGTGTAGGATTTTTTTTATATACTGTTGTTGTTAAACCGTTTGTATTATAATTAAACTTCACTGTCTCCCTCCATTTGAATTTAAAATAGAATTTGTCTAAATTTAATAATGACTATATAAGGAAAGGATCATAATAATAAAATAACATTTTTTACTTTATATAAGATAGCTATGAACGTAATAAAACTATTCTTTTCATTGCATTTCTTAAACAATTGCAATAGACTAAACACTCTATCTCACTCGCACCCGCTTGAACAGTTGTCACCTCTCGCTCGCACCTACAGCAGACTTTCAATGTGTCTGGCAAGATGTAAAAACCATTAAAACTGTCCGGCTATTGAGGTAACATTTTTTTATAGGTCCCCAAGTAACATATGTAAAACCCAGCTTTTATACTATAACGAAAGTATAATTATAATTTATTAAATTTTAGGGGTGTCTGGCAGGGGGTTGCAACCGTACTAAGTGTCCGGCAATGGATGACGTGATTTATAATGTTATTCCGAAGAAAATATAAACAAATTAAGCTATATGCTTTAACGAATTTGAGGTACTATTTTACACACCTTTACTACCTGTTACCTGCCCAAGTAACCACAATACCAACTCCATACTCGCTGCTCGTTCTTACCTGTGTTGGGGACATGCTCTGAGAAATTTTCTGCTTTTATAAAATAACGAAGGTCTGGCCGTCGTGGGCTCTTGCTCTATAAGCCTGTGTGCAAGATACTAATTTATATTCATGGCTGTGAATTTATCCCGGTTTGCGCGTCCACGGATATTGTATTATATAAAAAAAATCACATCATCATTCTTTAATTTCCTACCAGAAAATTTTTAATGTATGTAAATTAATTTGTTATCCATAAAATTAATAATTGATTATTCAAATTTATGAGGGGAGTAATAGAAATTTGATGATAAAATAACGAATATAATGGTTTATTTCTTTAGCTTAACATAAAAATAATATTTTTGTAGCTCGATCCACGGTTTTATTTGTTACATGTTAATATCCAAATTTTATTTTCCTTGATAGTATTACAAATAACCACACACATAGGGGCTTACACATAGGTTTTGAATGGGAGGGTTCAGAAGTCCCTTTACTCCTATTACCAATAAACTAATACCAATTTTTCCTGACTAAAGGCTATTCACAATGTTTTTGACATACAGCTAACGTGGTGAACGGCTGTGAACCATGGAGTTGTGTCGAGTCTAAGAAAACATTGGACCACAACTGTAAATTGCGGCGGTTAACAGTGACTAGGACACCCAACCTAACGTCCCCTTATTTTAAGGAATATAATATATGATTAATATAATTTATGACACAGGAGCGTAGCCATGTGATTTATTAGCATAAATATTGGTCCCCTTTAGAAGTTTTAGTCCCCTCGTAGATATTCTGCCGTCCATACTTGAAGCGCTAGTCCTGGAAGATACTAGGCTCAACTTGGTGTAGTTCATTATCTAAGTTGTCCTCAGCTGCCTCTCTTGTGGGGTGGGACTCCATCTCATCGAGACTTATAGTCAGTTGTCGGAGCTAGTAAGGCTAGCCGGGGTCTTTTATGATCGCTAGTCATGCGAGCTACAACAAACGGGACCGTCAGGATAAATGGGGCAGTTAGGATTGGGTGACTGGCCCCGTCAATATAACACGCTCTACCACTGTGGCACTGGACTGACAGGAAAAAAGAAGGGGAGGGGGTGGTTGAGTAACGGGCACTGTTACTATCACACGGCTTACCATTGTGGCACTGGGCCAACATGCAAAAGAAGTGGAGAGGGTTATGGACACTTATTATCAAATGACCTACCACTACTTTTAGCATAGGCAACTTCTTGAACCCACACTTCAACATTTCCACCTCTTACCCAGACTGATGTGGACACCAACTTAAATTAATTTCGACACTGTATACCAACGTGCCCACCTACAAATAAGCAATGTCACTGATTGCTCACAATTTTACGCAATTGAGTTTACACTGACATATGGCACTGTGGTTACATAAACACTTCTCTAAACACGAACAAGAACAGAATTCACGATTTAATGACCAACGAAATATAAATTAAATTACACAATAAAACAAACCATAAACTAAATATCCAGTGGGAAAGAAACTAACGGCGGCAATTCTCAACCACATTTCACACTCCACGCTTCTGACTGCCTGCCTCCAATCTAGTAGCTTCCTTTACTAGTTTCGCACCAAAAGCCATTGCCGTCATTAGAGAAACATGTTATCGAACATATCCAAAATATAAATTAAAGTCAAAATCACTTGGTTAAGACTAAACAATAATAATTTAAGTATTTACATTCAAATAAATAATAAACTGTTCATCATATATCGGTACTAAACAAAACCAATACCATATTTTTAAACATGGCGAATTAATATTGTTAATAACTTTCATTCACCCCATTATACGTTGAATAAATCTTTCTGTAGTTCACGTGCCACCCCGATCAAGCTTTGCACAAGATCCCACAAATAGCAGCATCACCCAGAAAAGTTTAAACTTTTTCCCGCCTCTTATCAAATCCACTATCATGTCAAATGCAAAAGTCACACCTTACCATCATCATCAACTGTTTCCATCCTGTGACCGGTTAGGTTTAATAAAACGTCTCCATCTTCCTCTATCCTTCCCCCTATAATCTTTCATTATTCGCCTTTCACGTTAACACTTTCTGTTATCTGCTCATCCCATCTCTTTCTTGGCCTCCCTTGGTATCTTTCCCCTACATAATTCATTTCCAAATTTTTCTTTGGCATCCTCATTACATGTCTATACCATATCAGTTTTGCTTCCTCTACTATATTATGTACTCCCTGTACCTCCACTCTTTCCTGGATTTCATTTCTAATCTTGTTTACCCTCGTGACATTTAACAGGATTCTCGCAAACTGCATTCCCATGGCCTCCCCTTTCTTAGTTTCTCTTATATTCAAGGTCCATGTTTCTGCTGCATATGTAAACGTGGGTACAAAGTACGCTCCGTACAGTACTTCCTTACACTTAAAGGGGATTTCCCCTCTCTAAGCAGGTCTCTTACACACACCTATAGAACAACTCTCTCTGCTGTCCTCTTCTCATCGAATCTTCTATAGTTCCAGCTTTCATCTCAATCATGCTTCCTAGGTATTTTACATTCTGCACTTTTTTCAGCTCTACTTGATCCAATGCTATAGCTTTACTAGGCCCTATTCTCTTCCTTGTCGATACCATCACTTCACACTTTACCATTCTAGATTTCATTCCACAATCTTTCACTTTTTTATTCCATTCTTTTATTTTTTACTAAACTTCCTCTTCGTTCTCCTCACATACCATCAAGTCTTCAGTAAACACCATGGCTTTCATTCTTTCCTCTTCCGAGTTTTCTTTACTCTCTATCCATGACCATTTTCATTACAAAGAGTAGTGGCGAAAGGGAACTTCTCTGATTCACTCCATTTTTAATTTAGAGCCACTACGTCCTCTCACTCTCCGTCTCAACACAAATCATCTTTATACTTCAGCTTCCTCTATTACTTTCCAAACTTTATTTCTACCTACGCTATTATATGCCTTTTCTAAATACATAAATACCATTACCAAGTCCTTCCCATATCATAACTTATTTACATTAGCTGCCATATCGCAAAGTTTAAGTCTATTGTAGACCTCCATTCCCTGAATCCATACTGTTCCTCTCATTTTATTTCTTACTCTTTTTTCTAGTATCTTCTGATATATTTTTGTAGAGTGGCACATCAGCGTTATCTCATTATAATTTGTAGACCTCTTCCTATTACTTTACTTGAAAATAGGTATCATACCTCCATTTTTTTCAGTCTTCTGGTACCATGTTCTCTTTCCGAACCACTCTCAGCCCTTTGTATAAACATTGCGTACCTACTTGACCTACTGTTATTATTTCCATCGTCAGTTCATCCACGCTGGTTCTTTTCCTTGTTTCCTCTTTTTTAATGCATCCTCCACCTCTTTCTCTCCGAGTCCTTTCCTCTTCTGGGTTGAACAGCTTCTCAAAATATCTCCTTAGGAGTTCCTTTTCTTCCTCTTCCTTCTTCATTCACCACTCTAATATATTGTCTGTTCTCTCTCATGTTTCTTACTTTGCTATATAACACCTTACTTCCTTCCACGTTCCGTTCGAGCATTTCTGTCCATGTTTGCATCTAATCCTTCCAGAACAACTCGTGTCTCTAATTTTCTCTCCTTATATTCCTCATACCTTTTCTTAAAACTCCTTCTGGATACTTTATTCTTATGCTCCAATGCTTCTTTCACCTTGTAGTTCCACCAGGGTGTCTCCTATTTCCTCTTATTAATTGTCCTCCCACATGGTCACATACCTTATTTGTAGCTCCAACCAAACTGTTCTTAAACCTTTCCCATTCAATCTCTCATCCTTACCAAAAAAAATAATGCCCAGGCCACAGACGAGGTATGCACAAGACCCACAGCACTCAGGTTAAAATGTCTGCACTCCGTGGGAGAACTTGAGTCCTTCAGCATGAGTATCCCTAGGTGAAATCAAGGGGCATTAAAAAAGGTTAACATTAGACATGGTTTCACTAGAGTACACAAATATCTATCTTGAGTCACAAAGCTAAAATCAGGTATTGACCCAACCCATTCTTCACATAATACTACCTCACAAAGAGCTTACACAGGCTGACAATTACAATGCTCCTCTAATGATGAACATGGTAAAAATGAGTTAACAACTGCATATTTGGAAGTAATTTTATCACTGGGCATTGACAGTTGCAAAACTCAGGCAATTTAGGGACCCGAACCAGTCACAAACAACAAACAACATCAGGCCGAAAGTTGCTTGCTACCTTTGCTGAATACATTGGTCTCAACATAGGAACACTAGGACAACGAATTAATGCTAATTGTTTTGCTAACAAACACCACCAACCCTGATAAGCCAGTAGCACTTCACGCCCAAACACATAATTCAGATTTTAACTTGTGTTGAGTTATACGAGTCCTCCCCAATAGTTCCAATGCTTCCCAGCTTCGTAGGTGAGAACTTGCCCACCAATACATAACCAAATCCCCACATCCATGGCCTCAACCTTAGAAAACCTTCTGTCCTTTCCTTCCAAACAGGCCTACTCACATCAGTCAGTAATTTCTATATAATTTATAAACAATAATATAAATACAACATTCTATCCATCTACCAAGATTAAAGACACAAGTTTGAACAGGCAACTGCAGAATCCAAGCCTATAGTTTTTTTGAATCAAGAAACGGACAACAGAATCTAATTGACCAAGATTAACCTTTACCCATGCTGCCACAGTTGTTTGTTTTTACTCTTTTCTGATGAAGAATGAGACTGATGTACCGTGAAAATTACATAATTGTTTTCTCTTGTGTATTATTTGTTAACTTTCAAGCTGACAATTTTCTGGTTAAGTGTGTAAGCCTTGCCCTTCTATCCTCCTTTCAATGTTTAAATTAACATTATGTGACACAGTAAAATATAGTAAAACTATTTTTTTAGATAAACTAGCTAACTTTTAAGGCCTTTGGGATGCACACTGCATTTACCCTGAAAAGTAAGTCTTTTCTGGCTGGATTACACTATGACGCAGCCTATAAGAACCCTAGTGTAATCAATAAAAACTAGACTGCTATCTTTCAGGGTAAATAGTGAATAAAGTTATATAGATATAATTTAATATTTACCAACTTTCAGGGTGAGTATACAATAGTGAGATTATATCAGTTATAGAGATGGGATGTTACAATTCTCAAATTCTTTAGGATTTGGGAAATATGAAATACAGAATAACCCCAAAAATATATCGCAAATCCAAACTTGAGAACCTAGATTTTAAATCACAATTTTATTGACCCATGTCATTTGAAAATGAACATTTTATTTTCTTTCAACTAAAAATAAGTATAAAAGATCAACAAATAAGTGCAAAGATGTAAGAAAATATATACTTCACTTGAAAAGTGTTATTTTTTATAAATTATTAATAAAATATACAGAGAAACAGATTGTTCTCTCAACCAGCGTTATGATCCTTAAGTCCTTAGCCCTTACCATGCTGAAGAAATTGACTAACTTTTAACTTTCTAAGGACTAGTCAATATAGACTGCTAATACAGATTACTACTCACAGTAAAGTGAATAATGAATATGTGTGCACATGTTAATGAACCCACCAATGGTGTCAGTGAAATGATTCGTTGATATGGAAACAAATACCAAAGTTTTATAAATAAAGATATTTAAAAAATATTTTTCTAATGAAGTGATGTTTTACAAACAGGGTTATTTCAGAAATATTTTCTGACAAATACCAAGCTCTCAGAAAGAGTGGTGTCACTTTGTTAAGTTAAGCTTCCCTTAGTATTCTTAATAAACTTTGCTTCACAGATCCATCTGCTTGTCCCTTAAATTTGTTCGAAGAGTTTAATTTGACATAGTCAACAACTTTCTCACTGGCCGGCACGATCACATGATTAAGAATATGTTATTAATGTGTGTTCCATTTCTTAATGACTATATGAATGTGGAGCTTATGGGCTCTGTAAACAGGGTTTAAGAGGCAGCCATTACCTCTTTATTCAATGGCATTAAATTAATGTGTGAACTGTATTCTTTTAATTGTAAATGTCATATTGTGTTAATTTGCTTCCATATGTTTCTATACATAACTAACCCCTAAAGAAATTTGTTTTGTGTGTGATACTAACTTCATAATCACAATAAAGTTTAATTTTTTATATGTAATTTTCAATACTATATCTTTTTAAATTAACTGTACACTTGTAAGAATTCAATTTTTCTAGATTTGAAAGAAAATGTTAAATTTGGGTTTAACTTATATTTATATTAGTTAAAAACATTACAAAATAAATAGTATTTTGTAATATAATTGTATAGCCTTGCAGTGAAGGAAAGAACACAAAAGATTATCAGTAAAATAAGCTATAAACAATATTTGTAGCAATAGAGTATTTTATTTACTTTTAAGAGAAAATTATTTCACTTCTCATTTCTTTTGAAAACGTCTGTAAAATCTTAACAAGACGAAGATTGTATAATGTTTAGATGGAATAAACTCTGATCAATATATATAATATTTGCTTTACACAACATAATATTAAAAGAAATAATATTTAAAGGTAGTTTACATAAAAAAAAATTGTTTTGCAAACCACCTTTGAAAAAGCGTTTTTTTAAAAGGTTCATTAATCAAAGGTGCAAAATAATAGTTATTAACATTTACATTTTATGCATTATTTCATCTGCACATATGCCACATAATTTACATAAATCTATATACATGTTATGTTCATATATAAGTCTTTGAATGCACTAATATACACACAGTAGATTACGGTCCACTTCTTTGTACACACCATAAATCAGTTCTTGTTATTATAATAGTAATAATAAAAAACAATCTTGCAAGGGATGCCAATGGTTGTGATATCACCAATTGCTATCTATAGCAGATCCCCACTATCCTGTTTTTTCAGCATAAACTTCACTTTAAATATCCAAAGTCAAATTCTAGCTTTTGCTTTCACTGTTCAGGATATTTTCCTCCCAATGCAAACTACCACGTATTAAAAATCTTCTATCATAAAAAAACAATAAAATTAGGGAAGTCGCTTTTGGCAAACTTTAATAACATGATTCAACTGAATTTTTAAATTATATTTGATTTAGTCAAATAATAATGCTTAGAACACTTTTTATATGTATTATAATGATTAACATACATTTTAAGGACTATCTTAACAAAATAAATTCTAATTTTATCACAATGTGTGGCAAATCATAAATTCAACAGTTTATATATTTTTTGGATTTTTTCGGTGATATATTTTATAGAGGTGAAATACACAACACTAGTAAATTGCATTGATTGAAAAATAAATTTTAAAATGTTACAATGATAAAAAGCTAATAATGCGCATAATAATTTCTTCTTACAATGCATGAAATCATGATATCACCGCTAGGGTTTTTATCCAAATGATTTAACATAGCCATGGCACATCTCTGATTCTTTCTGAATGGTTACTTTCATAGGAGGTAAAATACAGAAAAGAAGGCCATTTCAAGTTATGAAATAAAGTAAACATAAGATGATGGAAGAAGGTAAACACTAGAAGGCACTCTAATGGTAAAGCAGGAACAGATATGCCGTTGACAAATTACATAGATATTATTTTTATCTACAGTCTTTCAACAACGATATAAGAATACAACACAATTTTTTTTAGTATTGTATTCTTATTTCTGTCTAATACAAGTCAAACAGATCAGAATGAATGGAAACAGAAGGTGTGCTTGAGAGCTAAGAATGAAAGCAATTAAAGGAGGAAGAATGAAGGAAGGATAGAAGAAAATGTAGGCATTTAATGATGATGATGATTTAAATCAAATATTTCACTCCTGGAGGAAAGAATGAAATACAAGATATAATAATATACTTGAAATATAATTTTATTTCCTGCCAACTCACCAGACAAGCCAGTAAAGTTATCTTTTCCAACTTCTATTTAACTGTAGTTTTACTTTATTACACATAGCCTGCTGGCTCATCTTAAGTTCATACATAATTAATATTTATAATATAAAATGTTTTGTTGTAGGTGGCTGGAACCGTGAGTACCGGGTTTAGAAGGAGAGATTACGTTTTGTTACTACTGGGTACAGTCTGTTTGGCTTGATGTTCCAGCTTGTCAATCTCCGCCCACGATGTTCGCACTGTCTTGAACAACTACAAACAAACATGTTAAACATTTTCAATAATTATAAGAAAAGTCCTTAAATATACAGTTGGCCCAGGAACCTATGACTGGTCCAGTGGCCAATCAAATTTTAGAACAGGATTACCGCATAATTCCCAGTTTTCCTGGCAAAATAAATAATTGTACAGGTTTTTCCTCCAGTTGGGAGACTTTGAGCAAATGATTCATATTGAAAATTTGTGGAAAGAAATGAGACCACAAATTGAAACTTATATATTATTTTTTCTTCAAACAACATTTCTACAGACTTTACATAATATACAGGATATTATAGTTTATTGTATATTAAAAATTAAATAAAAACTTTTTATCTATAGAAAACATTCCATCCTACGATGCTACAATGATTCATATATTTAGAATGGATTCATATCAATCATCAATGGTAAATTATTTGTAACAAATGATTATTTTAGAGTTGGATCGAATACACTAGTTTACATATCTGAATCTCCAATTTACCTTTGATTTTTTTTATTTAGCACCACGTCTTACTATAAGCTTAAGTACTAATTAGGCTAATGGTTTAGGAATTAGGAAGGTTGAATTTAGAGGAAGTTAATCCGCATTTGTGTAGAAAGTGGAAAACTATTTTGGACCCCCCACCCAGTTCACCCGCCTGAGATTTGAACCTATATCTGCCCGGCCTCCGCAATCAAGCTCAACACGAAACTGGCGTGTTAGCCAACTACGCCACCGAGGCAGGTTACCTTTGAATTCTGAATCTTAAAAAGAATTATGAACACAAGAGGCAGTATAAATATAATAGAATAATAGAAAATACCAATATTAACTAAATGTTAACATTCTTTCGTATAATCTATTCAGTATAACATTTATACATTCATATAAGTGTTAAATTATTGGTCTAGGGCCTGGTTGTTAAGTTCATCCTAAAATTATATTGGTTCCGAATCCCCAATAAGCACTATTAGAGCACCTAAACAAATCTCACCTGGAAAGTGACAAATTTTTTTTTAGGGTTTGAGTCTTAAATCTTTGAATCTCAAATATCCGTGGGTTTTATCCCTAGATTCCATGAAACCAAAGCAGTTGAAGCAAGCAACATTTCCAGAACGTTCATTCTCAACACAAAGATAAGAGCTTTTTTTTTACATCATGGAAATGCTATAACAAATTAAGCTGTAGATGTAAAGTAAATGCTTATTAATTATTACCATATTGGCCGGAAAAAAAGCAGCACTTTTTTCCCAATAAGAGCCTTTATAAAACCTTTGTATTACCTATAATGCATAACAAATGTGTTAGCTTTGAGGACTGAAGAGCGCCTATATATTGAAGTAATTTATAATCATCATAACTTTAGGGTGTGGTATTGTTTCACAAATTTATTGGATAACCTACATTTAAACATGATAACTTACAGGGGTTAGGGTCCAACTAATCTATTTTTTCTTTATAATGCGAATTGTGAACTCTTTTTATTTCACATCCCAATTTTTGTAGGGGTCTGCGAGCTTGGGCTTTTTCATTCGAGTCGAGTTATTCTTAAAGCTCACGAGTTTGAATATATTTAAAATTTTAAAATGCTAAGAGCATATATTTGTTTATTTTGAATGTAAATAATAACATCTTTAAAATTTGAGATTTAAAAAATACACTAAAACACATGTTCTTAAAATATGACAAACTCATTTTTATAAATATAAATACTTTTGGAAAAAAGGTTAAATAGAGATATTGGGCTTTATATAAGAAAAAACACTTTTAAATAAGAACAACACTCATAAATATAGGGCCTAATAAAAAGTATAAATAAAATAGTTTCAAGACTCATGTACTTAAGGACATTAAAACTATACTAACAATTATTAAAAAAAAGTAATCAAATGAATAATTGTATGATAGCTTGGAAATATATACTAAGATAGTGTAGAAACACTAGACAATAATGTAGTAAATGATAGTGGAGGAACACAATCTGAACGGCTAGTTAGGTAAGGCTTAGATATAAAAAACACTTCTCATCAAGGGTGCAGAATATGTCCGAACAATGTGCCAGAGTGAGGCAGTGTCAGTGTAACCACAAAGAGGGGCAAAGGAAAAATCTAATAATTCAACCTGGCTAATGGAGTGATTTGAGTCATCAGTCACCTACCCTACTGCGGGTGTTTGGTAGCTATGGAGGACAGTTGGTGGAGGGTAGGCAAGGGTGAGCGATGTTTTGTTTTAGTTTGAATTCGGTAACCCATTATATCACGGCTTAGTTAAATGGCGATGTGCATGCAGTTTATTTAAACTGGTAACATGCTTGTAGTAATTGTGTAGCCATGGAATTGTTGTTTTAGTGGAACTATTAAAGTTTGTACATTGTACAATAGATAAATGATTGTAAAAAAATAAATATTTAGTCAACTTTTAAGAGCAAACAAGATGTCAATTTTGCTTGTTGTGAATGGCATGGCAGACGTGATAAACTCGAATGTTACATATTTAATAAACAAACATCCTCAAGAAAAACCTAGAAGTAAGGATCAAGGGGGTATTGCAAGTTTTGTAAAATGTAAATTATGCGATCAGGACTTAAATAGCGATAGTATTTACCCTACTGTGGTTGATAGTGAAAGACCTTGCAGTAGTGGCAAGTCTACGAAAAAACCAAAAGAATATGAAGATTTAACCAAGGCTTCCCGGAATTCCATTCCATTGCCTCTTACTCTCAAGATGTAAAATTAAATGTTTGTACCGGTAAGCCTACTGACATCAATAAACAAATAATAACAATATGTAATGCACACAAGGAAATGGGAAGGTTGCTATTTCTGAGAAACAACTAATTTTTTTTATAAGGTAGGTACTAGTGATGGGCACATCCGAGTAAATCGATTGTGTTGTGTATTCGGGAGTACTCAAGTAACTTTACTTGGACCCTGTTATTCTTTTATTTTCTCTTTTCTTACCAACTAAGAAAGAATCGACCTTATTGGCTGGACTGTTTGCAATGCTATTTCCATTTAAAAGGCATATTATCTTCAAACTCATTTTTCACCAATAGTTTCTGCTGCTATGCAAAAATTACCCTTTACGGTGTAAATGTTGCACGTGCATTTTCAATACAAAATACTCACAGATGTAAGATACACAATCGAAAAGCCTGCTAACTAAGCGTATCACATTTCAGATTCTTTTTAAAAGTACTCGATGAAAGCTACTAGATTTTTTTACTCAGCACTATTATTTCCACAATCACATAGATAAAACTAATATTATTCTATATTAATTATTTTATTGATTATAATTTATCCTTAGTAAAATATGATTATTTATAAATCAAAACTAATTAGAGTAAGTTAAAAAATAGAAAAAATTTAAACTGTTTTAAATTTTAAAAAGGAGCAATCATTATAAATTTCTTTAACATGAATATATAAAGAAAATTTTATTTTATTAAAATGAGCACAAAAATTTTTCATTGGTGAGACACTTCTTAAAACACATACTTTCATATGGACTGCATACAACGTGAAACTTGAAAATAAGGGGATGGAGGTCACTGGCAGTGACAACTGCCGACTACAGGAAGAGATTATGGACATGTTATTAGTTTAGAATTCTAATGCAAGAGTCCCGAGTAATGTTGTCCAACCGATTGCCACGGGACGATTAGAGTAGATGATTTGCTAAAAATTATTAGAATAATTTTACGTGATTATTCGATTCTTAGAATTACTAAATTGTGGCCATCAATAGTAGGTACTATAAAAATAAATATGATTAAAAATATATTTAAATTTGAATTTTACAAACTATGTAGTAGGTAATAATCCATATCCCCTTCAACCTCTATAAAATATTCAATGTTTTATTTTGAGTGCTATGATTTTTGGGGATTTTTTTTAATGAAAATGTTATGTTCTGGGGAAATATTGAATCTCTGAACATATTCTGCACCCCTGCTTCTCCCTTAATTTCTTCTTAAACATTTACACTTCCCACTTCTTCAAAACTTCCACAGTTGTACATTATTTTAAATTTTCGGAAATATTCCTTTTTCATTAATGTCTCTTCATATGAAAAAATAAATATTTCCAAAAACTCAAAACAATGTGCAAATGTGGAAGTTTTGAAGAAGTGGGAAGTGTAAAAGTGTAAGAAGAAATAGAGAAGTGTGTTTGTTTATATCTAGGCTGGCTTAACCCAACTATCCTTTCAGGTTGGCTTCCTTCAATATCCCTTTACACTATTGTGGAGTGTTTCTACACTGTTTTGATAAAAAGTTAACAACATTGACATTTTAATAAACTAATATTTCCAAAAAATATGTTTCAGTAAATTAATTTACCCTATAAGAAAACGTAAGAATCATAAACAGTTAAAAATGTGAAGTGTTTCATATTTCTTTTATTATACCTTAGTGTAAACATGCATGATCACATAACACCTTCTGTTCAATTTCAATTCCTCTAAGCACATTTGCACATGCGCGTTGTATGGGCTCTCGCCAAACAATATGTAAATGATAATTTATTTCAAATTTAATTTTTAATGCTTATAAAAGTTGATGCTCATATTTTAAAATTAAAAATAACATGACCTAAAATAATATTTCTAGTGAACAAAATGAAATAGTAAATCCTTTTTTAATATAAATGTGGTAAGTTTGATCAAATATATATTGCAATAAGTAAAGATCAAAATTGATTTTAGACAGGTTAACCAACTTATTCTATAACTACACCCCCAAGCTATTTAACATTAAAAATATTTAATGTTTAAAAATGAGGTGGCCCAATGGCTAGCTAATTTTATAATAAAGGAAATTGATAAAACTAAAGAAAAAGGAAAAATAAACTAAGAGTAAATTTGATTAAGAAAGCCCACCTAGGGAAAGAGGAATATATAGGCCTCACTACAGGTTCTCTCAGACAGCGAATGAACAATCATCGTTTTGACACAAACCACAAAGATCCGGACAAGCCTGTACCCATCCATGCCGGTACCCACAACCAGGACTTTCAAACCTGCTACACCACCAAAATATTAAGAGCATTTCCCAAACAGTGCAACAGTTCTCAACTTAGACAGTGGGAACTGGCCCACCAATGGATTAACACCAGGCCTCAACAGAAGATAGTTTATTTCTACAATATTATTATTTTTCAAATTAACATTATTATTATAATTTTTTTATTATCATTTTTTTCTTATCTATTATTATCATCAGCATCATCAATTTTCTATAAATATTAACCTTAATCAAGGAATTTATCTTTGCTCCCAAAAACCGTTGGTACAATGTGTTTCTAACAGTTTCTTTTAAAAAATTCAAAATGGAGTAATCTATTGTTTGTGTTATATGTACTTTCTTCTTCTTTGTGTTTGATAAAGGCAACAATGCCGAAATATTATGATATTTGTGTTAAAATGTGAGTGTGACTACTTCTAATATAGAAGGCAGAAGAAAGGAAGAAGATGTCACCTTTGTGCATTGGACTCTTTCCACATTTTTCCTCTTTCCCTAGGTGGGCTTTCTTCATCAAATTTACTCTTAATAGTTTATTTTTCCTTTTTCTTTAGTTTTATCAATTTCCTTTATTATAACATTAACATTAAAAATAGCGTTCTTTAAAAATAGCATTCAAAACATGGATCTTATATGCAAGTAATATAGGGTAGTGATAAAAAAAAATGTAAATTACTTAACAATGTATATTAAAACAATCGGCTAATGGATTTAGGTAGTTCCACTTGTGGCCCTTAAGAACACTGAATAATTGATGGAGCTTTTTTATAAAGAAAATCTTTTTTTTTGCTTTATGAGAGAATTGTATTATATTTGGATAAAGTATAGGAAAGGTGGATAGAAACATATAAGAGACAAACACAATATGGCTTTTACAATGAAAAGAAGAACACAGTTCACACTTTACATTGCTGCCATTGGACAAAGAGGTATTAGTTGCTTCTCAAAGAAAATCGATCGTCACCATCCAATCCCTCGACCTAGGTTTCATTCTATCAGAACTCATCAGGGAGAAGCGTGAAATGCATAACACAAGAATAAAAAAAAGAAAAAAAAAAGAGGAGAAAAGGAAAAATTGTAAAGAATGAGAAGACACATAGTTAGGAACACTAAAAGGTATGACAAAGGACAAATGATTGAATAGTTGATGGAAAATATCCTTATAATGTGGTATTTATTATGGGAATGATAGTTGAGAAGCTTAAAAAAGCTATAATAAATAAATATGTGTATCACTCGATTGTCTTAGTACAATCCCTGGTATGTGTTTAGCACAGCGATCTATGCAGGCCTGCCAGCCATTTTTCTACCCATTTGCTCATAGCCAACGGATATTTTCACTTCTCACTTAATTTCTCATTTGTTGATTTATTCATAATCATAGTATATAGTATTGATAGAGGATATTAAAATAACTTATTACATTGAAAAAATGATTTGTGGCCGCACCAGTAAAAGTTTGGCAGATAAAGAAGTTATTCAACGCCCACGCCAGATAATGGGTTAAGGTTTTTAAGTTGTAACCCTATCAAAAATGACTATTTGTTTAAGAAAGGCTAAAGATACTTTTCTAACCATTTAGGTTGATCTCAGAGCTTTGACATTTCCTAGTGATGTGTAATTAAAAATTAACTGATTTCACATTTTGATAATTTTTTGTAAAATTATAAAAACTTATGGCCCTTTTAAACAAATGGACTGACACTTATTTGCATTTTTTAACTCGTAAAATATGAGAAATTTCCAATAACTAGAAATATGCAAAATGTGAGTTTATTTTTAGGGGAAAAGTGGTATTTTTTTCAAAAAGTGATGGTATTATTATTATTATACGATATTATTTACATAAAGTCAAATTAGTATTTATTAAAAAAAAACTAGGATAAAACTGTCTACATTTATCATTCAACTATTTACCAACATATTAGGAGAAAAATCAAATATCAATAAGCACAAAACATTTCACTCTCAGTAATGTCAAACTTGATATCTTAATATCATTACCTTCAATTTTTACAAATAGCAATATTGTAATAATCGATTACCAATTTATATTTAGACCAAACAATAGCAACATTGAAAACTGCCATTGAAAACTAAACTATTATCAAATGAGTATGGAATAAAAATTAAGAAAATATATAGTTTTGCCAAACATGACCACCTGTCGCAAGGTCGATTTATATTAATATCCTTGCTTGGACCTAGCATGAAATCTTTTAAAGGCTGAAAACAAAGAATCTGTCTATCGAAATAAAATTTAAGTATCGTAATGTGTAAAAGTAGAAATAATGATTTTTAATGCTAACCTAAAAAAAACCAACCTAAATATCTGTGAAAATACTCATATATCATGTGATCAGTTTTATAACTTTGAAATAAGAAAAAAAACAGATAATATGCATATAAACGACAGCCCTGGTATAGCACCACCACCAGTGTTAACATGCAGAAAATTTTATTGCTTGACGTGGTATTTGTCAAATTACAAATAAATTTGGTTTATTTGTAAGAAAAACTTAAATTCGTATGGTTTGTGTAAAAAGAGTAGAATTCAGGTAAAATTTTGCATTATTACAAATGTGAATTTGGCATGTTCCTACTAATGACTTTTCCCCATTAGAATGAATTCCATGTTTTCAAGGTGCATCTTAATCTTAACCCCTGAATATCTTACCTGATTGAGCCACGCCTCATCTGCAAGCAGTTCATTGAGGATAACAGTGGTATCCTTCTTGGGGTCACTCAAACGTTTATCAGCTACACGCTTGGCACACTCTATGTACATAAGATATTTCTGGTGAGCTACCTTGTTGTACAGTTTGACACGCCCTGCACATACTGCACACACTAGAAAGTCCTGAAAAAAATAAACCCAACTTACATTCAAAGGTTAGATGAAGACAATAATTTTAGAATGCATAAAACACATGTCAAAAAATATTATGTAAACACAAGTCAAACAGGTTTAAGTGAGGTCAATAGTCCAACTAACATTTTAAATGCCGCTATATGACCATATAGTAGATATCTTGTTGTAAAATTGTAAAATTTTACAAGCCAGCCAAGCTTTTGAGAGATACTTTGGTTCAAGCTCCTCTAGGGGCTATTTTAAGCTTCTTTTACAAGATTTCTTTATTTCACAATGTGTGTCTGATGTAAAAGTGGTTGGGGATTTTACCCCTTCTCTCAGTCATTTCAAGGATATTCTATTGAGATGTGAAGCTCAAATACTCAAAAAAGCACCTAGACTACAATTATTAATACCTCGACTTGATATATAACAATTTTAAGTTATCAACAGTGTAGTTGGGGGGAAAACAAAATTAAAAAAAGGTCGAAATCATATTAAAAGAATTAATTTACTAAAAAGTATTCTCTTTGTTGATTATGATGGAATATACATTTAAAAAAATTAGCTGTTGCAACAAGCATAAAAAACTTTTCCCTTGTGATCACAGAACCGAAAACAAATTATAGTATTTGGATTCGAGATTAGGATTTGAGAAATATGGGATTCAAACCGTCTCTAATATCCTATTTACTTACATGTATTTATATTCAAAGTTTAAATACAATAAACTAAGGAATTAAAATTTTAAAATATTCAAATTTTTGAATATTCATACTCTCCTAATAAGAATGAATGCAAAAACCACAAACTTTTTTTTCCAATAATAAAGTTATTTTATAATGAAATACAAAAATTAATCAATTTATATTCTTGTATTCACAATGTGAGTAATACCTTATCCTAAATCAGGCTATGCGGCCCGCCAGCTTGAATTGAAATACTTCAAATGGCAGAAATAAATAAAAAAATTAATTGCTGGTAGCTTATTCTTGTTAACTTACATGTAGTTTCCATAATCATAAGTATGATGTTACTTGTATAATGTATGTATGGTTGGATGTGGGTATAGGTATGGATATATGACATCAGGTATTATAAATCTAATGTATCGCCTCCTGCCAATTCCCCAAGAATTTATGCTGCCCTCAGTCATCCTGTCCTAGAAGTTTTAGGGAACTTTAACTACTTAAAAGAGGGATTTAACAAGCACTTTATCTTTGAATGTATCACACCCAAGTCTCATTTAGTCCATTGTAAATAGACGAATAAAAATTACCTTCTGACTTGCCACTTTGGGGTCAGGCTGGCAGCCTTCTAGAGTGGTGCTGTTGTATGGCTGTCCATACATCTGTACACGCACAGCCACAGGTGCCTTATCACACGCCACACAGAGCTTGCCAGTCTTCTCATCAGCAGGAAGGTCTGTGATGAAGTTGAAGCACGGCCATGTGCCAACACTGTTGGAGAGGCTAGGTTTCCACTGAGCCACTCTCAGCAAGCGTCCCTTGCGTTCCTCTGTTATTTCGTCAACACACTTCACATTGGACAGGAAGTAGTCGTCTGCAGCATTCACAAACACTTGTGTGAAGAGGGGGAAAGCAAAAAGTTTACAAATGGGGCAGCAGTGAATGTGAACGACAGGACTATATTTTTATTTCATGTAGTTACATTAAATGGATACTTTTCATCCTTTCCCTAATAAAATTAAACCTGCACAGTTGCCGGTTGGGTACACAAATTACTTTTTCCACATGTTTTTAGAGATATTTTGTTGCAGTCATTTGGTCACTAGTAATATTCTAATGTGATAAGAATTTAGTTTATTTGTTTATTAAGTTTGGAATATTACATGCTGTAAATCATGATTTAAAAAAAAACATATGTTGGCCAGTGATTAATATTTTGTTATATCATTTCGACCCATAAATTTATTCAATATTGTCGTCCATTTTGAATTATACTTGATTGAAATTGTTTACTTGTATTGCCATGATAAAAGAATGAAAATAAAAATAGCTAAATAGATTACTACATAAGTGAATGATTCTTTTTACTATTATCTGGTACCTTTCTAAAATAATGATTTATGTTAAGTTAAAAATGTAATAACAAGACTATATAATTGTATCAAATGTTTTCAAACTTAAGATATTTAAAACCCATATTAATTAATAGGTTTGGCTACAAAACTAGCACTAATCTAGTTACTGTTTAGTTATAGTATTATGCTGGTTAACCTGTATAAAATTAATGTTGAGCTTATTTATTGCAATACATATTTTGCCAAACTTACCACATTTATTTCAAGAGAGTATTTACTATTTAATAGTTTGTTGTAAATATTATTTTTAATTTTAAAGTACAAGCAACAACTTGTATAAGCATTAAAAATTGAATTGAAGTAAATTTCTCAATAAAATAATGTCTAATGAGAGCCTGTACAATGTGCATGTGAAACTGCGCATAGAGGAATGGAAATGGAACAGAAGACGTGATCATGCACGATTACCCTAAGGAATAATAAACTAAATACAAAACACTTCAAATTTCTAACTGTTTATAATTCTAACATTTTCTTATATGGTAAATTATGTTACTGAAGCATATTTTGGGGAAAGAGTGGCTTATTAAAATGTCGGTTTTATTAACTTTTTATCAAGACAGTGTAGAAACACTCTACGATAATGTAAAGTGATAGTGAAGGAAGCCAACCTGAAAGGATAGTTAGGTTAGGCTTGGATATAAACAAACACACTTCTCTATTTCTCCTTACACTTTTACAATCCCCACTTTTTCAAACTTACACAGTTACACATTGTTTTGAATTTTCAGAAATATTTATTTTTCATATGAAGAGACATTATTGTAAAAAGTAATATTTCTGAAAATTCAAAACAATGTGCTACTGTGGAAGTTGTGAAGAAGTGGTAAGTGTACAAGTGTTTGGAGAAATGAAGAGAGAAGTGTGTTTTTCTATCTAGGTCTAACCTATCATTTAAGGTTGACTTGGTTCACTACCACTTACCTTATATTATTGTGCAGTGTTTCTACACTATCTTATTGTACATTTCTAAGCCATCATGCAATTATTCAGTTTATTACTTTTTTATAATTGTTAGTGTAATTTTAATGTCCTTAAAAACATGAATGTTGAAGCCATTTTAATTATTTTTTCTATTAAGCTCTGTTTTTTAGCATCGTTCTTATTTTTAAATGGTTTTTAATGTGATATTTCTAAATTAAAAACTAATATTTCCTTTTAATAATTTTTTTCCTTAAAGTATTTAAATTTAATTATTTATAAAAATGATTGTCATTCATATTTTAAGAACATGTGTGTTAGTATTTGTTTTAATCTGAAATTTTCAAGATGTGATACCTATTTACATTTATAATAAACAAATATATATTCTTAACATTTTAAAATTATGAATATATTCAAACTCAACTCGAACTCGAGAACTTTTAAAAATAATCAACTCGAATGAAAAAACCCCATATTTAAAAAAAAAAAGCATAATACAACATGGTGGAACATCAGTTATGTATATATTTTAAAATAGCACGCCATTATGTTAAAGAAACAAACTATAGGATATAATAGTTTAGTTGAAGATAAAAAAAAACTTGTCAAGCTAATTGAGACATCATGTTCTTAAATTTAAAAATGACATCTGGATAGGGGAATCAAACCTGGGATTTTGGATTTATTCACCCTTCACTCATAACTCTAAACCAAGGTCTGTGACGAACTTGCAGCAATCGTCAGCCACAAATAAGTGATCAATTAATATCATCAGATAATGCAGCCACCTTTGATAAGAGAAGGTCAAATTTCCCGGGTCCAGTTCCCGTGTACAGGTGTCATTTTTCAATAAGAATATATTTATATGTGACTATAGCCATAAAAAAAAAATCTTATAGCTTGGTTATTTAATCTAATTGAGGTACTGTATTTATGAATGATACACGTGGTAGGGTATAGTTTGTATGTAGCTTATCATATACGTTTGAAATAAATATGAGGTTGCAACAAGGCAATGCACTTTCCCCATTACTTTTTAATCTAGCCTCAGAGTATGTATGCTACTAGGGTAATGCAAAAAGAGTAAAGAAGTATTGACATTAAATGGTACAATGCATCTATTAGGATACACAGATGATTTGGCCTTGTTGGATAAGGATCCTTTGCAAAAAATGCAGAAATTTTATCAGAGGTTACTAAAAAAATAGATTTAAAAGTGAATGTTGTAAAGACTGTGTATATGATCACAGAGAAAACACAGAATGAGGATGATAATTTAGAGATTACTTCAAACAATTTATCATTTGACATGGTTAATGAGTTTGTGGTATTTAGGAATAATTTTAACTAGCAATAACAATATTAGAGTGAAAATTAGGAAAAGAATAAAGTCAGAAAATGCATTCTATTAATCAGTCAGTAAGTTGTTAACAAGTCACCTGGTTTCAAGAAATGTAAAACTCAGAATAAGGAGTCGAGTTATATATTATGCAATTATTACATGACATTGCTAGGGTAATCAGTCTCGATGGTTATGGTGGGCAGTAAATGCAATGTGAGCGGAAGAATTTAGAACAGTGTTCAGGGTATCAAATGGCAAACCCAATGGGAAGACCTAGACACAGATAACATTAGAATGGACTTGAAAGAGAAAGGGTGTAGTGAGGTGGACTGTATAGATAGCGCTAGGTGCCATATTTTTGCTAGTGCTACAGTGAACTTTCAATTTCCTAATACCATAGAGTAAGTAAAGTAGCTTTGAAAGGGTTTCAAACCTAGATATTATTTTGCAGTATTTTAATCACTTTGTAAATAACTAAATAACATCCTTTTCAAAAGAAATTCATTAATAAATATAATTTCCATAAAAAATATAATAAAATTAATTATTATATTTGTATTATTTGATATTCATTCAAAATTTTGCTATTCTATTCAATAACAACTGCTATTTGCACACCCCTATTTATATTGTTTTAGTATGGTATTATGGTATTTAGAAAGTGGGGAGATATGGAGGCAAACGAACACCTTTTACAAAAGCGTCAGAGGTCTTGTCTCGAGTAGATGTGCCGCAGAAGGGCAAAGGAGTGATGTAATGTGGTGGGAGGAGAGAAGTGGAGAGGCTTATGTTTGAGACAGACCCTGCCAGTGGCGAAAAACTGTCTTATTCCTCCCCCTTGGCCCAATCCACTCCCACTCCTCTACTCTCTATACTCCTTCCCACTCCCTTTATCCACCTATCGCTGGACCCTCCTCTTTACCTCCATTACGAGGATCCTTTCTTCCATCTTCTTCTCATGCCCATACCATCTCAATGTCACCTTCTTTATCCTATCTTGCAGGGGTTCCTCCTTCACTATTTCATTCCTCACCTTCTCCATCCTTGTTACTCCTCAGAAATTTCATCTCACATTCCTGTATCCTGCTCTCAACCCTTTCCTTCATCACCCAGGTTTCAAATGCATACTGCAGTAGTGGGATATAGTACGCCCTGTCTATGATTCCATTGTACTTCTGCGCTACATTTCTACTTCAGACCAGACGTATGATGCTTTTGTAAAAGGTAGAGGTGTACTGATTCACTAAAATCAATTAACGATACCGGCTATCAATTATTTAAAATAATTTCTCATGTTACGATTATTTACACCAATTAACCCCCGATTATCGATTATTAACTATTGGGAAATATACTTTAAGAGAAATTTAACAGTTATTGGAATTAATACAAAAACATTGTATGCATCAAAAATGTAGTAATAATACTGTTTTGGGCCCTTCTAATATATTCAAAAAGTCATGGATGAAGTGTATTTTCTTTTAAAGAACTGTCAGTAAAATTTCCCTTTTTTACTTCATCCATGGAAAATTAAGCGTTTTTAGAAGTAATTTAAACACACTACGTTTTAAAACATTCTTTCATTAAAAGACAAACTTTGTTGTATTTTGAAAATCATGTGACATACTGGCTCCCTTTACCCAATAGGAAGCTAGCATTCATAACATCAGGTTGCCAGGAGTTCTTCTATTAGTTAGTTTTGATACTGGCGACAAGGGGTCCAAGAAGCAAGGGGTAGGTCATATATAAGCAGCTTGTGTGTATGAATCCACATAGCAATATAAATCTACAACGCACACAATACTCATAACACGGAACATGTCATATAACAGAAGCAATCCGTAAATTAAAAAAACTATCATTTAATATCATATCTTCAGTACCGAAGGTGTATTATTTAAATAAATCGTGTGCAACATCAAAAGTCTTGCTGATTTCATAAGAATAAATATTACATATAATCAGATCAGAAAACCGCGTGATAAGTGCGTGGGAAGGCATATACACGTCGTCATCATCTTTAAAGCCAGTATCGTTATACTTACTACTCACTGTAAGGCATACAAGGGTTCACATCCATGACCTTATCATTTAAAATCCTATATCGTTATAATTGATCCCCAATCGCGGAGCAAATATCATATTTAAATCCTAATATCTTTATAATATATTTTAAGCATAACCAGTGAAAGTTGGAACTAAATTTATAGTTTTATCAATGGTATGAACCTATATTAATCTAGTTATGTAATATTTGCATAGCCCGCAACCCAGATGAAGTGTGTGTGCTTTTTTTTAAATTTTTATCACTAAACTCCTACCTAGAAAATTTTGATTTAAATTCTACTTTAAAAAACAAAATGATTAATCGACATAATAATCGCCAATCAGGATTAATTGCTGATGCACTAATAATCAACTGATAATCCATTGGTATCCACATCGGTACACCCCTAATAAAGACTCTGCTTGCCTCACTCTCCAATTTCTCACTCGTTTCCTCCTCTTTCCACTAACACACTTTCCAAGTATTTGAAGCCTTCCACTTTCTTAATTTGCTCTCCCACTAATATTATTCCCCTTGTGTTTATATTTTCCTACCATGTTTTAATCACTAATTTGCTCTTCTTTACATTACCCTTCATTGCATATTGTACTAGCACCTCACTCCATACATCTAACTGTCCCTGCACTCCTAGCTCCACGTTTACTCAAACCATGCCGACACAATTGCATACATTTTTCCTTCCCTTACTTTTCCTATCACCTCACTCATCATTACTATATTAGTTTAAAAATCAACATATATTTGTAATCTAAAATTAATCTAAAGTGTCATTTTTATAATGTTCAGTTCCTGTTCTGATCTTTATACATGGATTAATTTCCCATGCTGCAGTAAAAATGTAATTCCTGTCCATCCCTTTCTATTTCACACAACATTTTGTATGCTATGAAAAAATTCAGTGTAAAAAAATAGTTGTGTGCTAATATTAATAAGTTATTACCTTGTTCTTGGAAAATTTCAGTGAGAAAGTTTGAGTCTAGAGCTTGAGATATAAGAGTTTGTATGTACACCTCAAAGTTATCTTGGTATTTTGCAGTCTCCTTCATTGACTTTTCAATCATTTCCCTGAAAGAAAAAAACAAGGTAAATAAATGGTATGATACAATATAGCATAATTTCTCCTATAGTCTATAATAGTTCGAACAAAATGTTCAAAGATTTGTTGTCATTAAACTATTCCTGGAAAAAGAGTAAATGGTGTTATTCTTCTTCCCTCCCTAATTTCACAAACCACATCCAAACAAGCAGAGAAAAGAGTAAACAATCAATCATACATCACTAAATACAATACAAGGCACCCACAATTTTGAGCCTAAAAATCTTTTGCAAACGAGATTCACTATTATATTTTTAGCAGCTTCTTACTACCCACTTGAGTTATATTATTATTACTATTATTATTATTAGCACCGCGCCTTACTACCTGTTAGGGTTATCACTTGAGTTATAAACATATGTACTAATTATAATGGATTAGAGGTGAGGATGGTTGATTTTAGGGAAAGTGTTCTTGCATTTGTGTGTGTGTGTGTGTGTGGAACCATTTAAGGAAAACCACCCTCAGTATACCTGATCGGGATCAAACCCCGATCTCCCGGTCATTGGCAGTCTAGTCTATTGTGAGTGTGACGCATTAGAATATGCAACCGCAGGCGTGGGTATAGTTTATTTAAAGCATTGCTTGGAGATTGAAATAAGATAATTAGCAGAGTTCTATGAATAGTAAAGAAATCCTAAACCAAAATCAACATGTTTTGTTCATGCAAGATCACTAGAACACAAAGGTCATGATGAGAACATTTTACAATTTGCTTGTACTACTGTTAAACGTTTAAAGAATCAACAATGATCAAAATTATTATTTTTCTCCCAATTCTAAATAGTTAGGTTTTAAGTGAATGAAAAAACTTTCGTTAGCTGAGATTTAAGAGATCGATAAGGATTCTAGCACCGACCTCTCTACCATCGGCCGTCCACTCTACCACAAGAGTGACGCCTTAGACCATTCAATCATTGAAGCTGGCCAGTCATGATATTAAGTTTGATAGCCCCAATCAAAATATAGTTGTCATATTGGCAAAGCAAGTGCACTCACTGGTCTTCCACTGGCATCTCTGTCCTCATAAACTCCACAATGGTCTCCAGTCTGTTCTGGACTCGGAACTTCACAGGGACTTGCTGATAAATGTGCCTGTTTTGTGGTGTCCAACCAGAATACTGCAAGAAACACATAGTACAAATAATAGAATATAACTTTATAGGTTCTACAATTATACTAAGGATGGAACCTCAAATCCCTATAAAATTTCAGAGTTGAGACTCAAATCCTTAAAAAAATATCTCTATTATAACTATCTGTTTCTATCCACCTTTCCTGTCTCTTCTTCCAAATATAATGAAATCCATAACAATAATAATCAATTTTTCCAATGTAATTTGTTTTAGAGCTCTAATACCGCTTATTGGGGGGAGTTAAGAAAAATATTATAAATATAATCAACTTAACATTGTCCCAGACCAGTAATTTAACACTTAACCGAATGTATGTTTGTTATGATGATTATAAGAAAGAATGTTAGTAGTTAGCTATTTATTAGGGCTCTGCGAGTACTTGTATTTCGAACTCGAGATTGAGATCAAAAGTTTTGTCAGGCTCGTCATTTTCGAGCTTTTGATTGATGTACTTAATAATCAAATTTTAAAACACAATAGCAAGCATTGTCTGTTTAATTGAGTTAATATCAACATTTCCACTTATAAATCATTTGGTTACTTAACAAATTGTTAAAAAATAATTTCAATGTTCACATTAATAACGTAATGGAGCTTTAATATCAATTTCACCGGGTATATTTATTCATTATTATTGTCCATTTTAAATTCTACTTGATTGAAGTTCTGATGCCATGGATGCAATGAAAATAAAAATAGCTAGGAAGATTACTAAATAATTACTAAATAATTGAATGATTCTTTTAAATATTTTTTACCGGGTCTCTTTCTAAAATGATAATTTTATGTTGAATTAAAAATGTAATATCAAGAATATCCTGTATTAAACGTTTTAAAATTTAAGATATTTAGAACTTGTATTAATTAATACGTTTAGCTACAAAACTAGCTCTAGTTTAGTTACTATTTAGAGAATTATGTTGGTTAGCCTGTTTAAAAATCAATGTTGATCTTATTTATTGAAATACATATTTTACTAAACGTACATTTGTATTTTAAAAAGCACTTACTATTTCATATTGTTTGCTAGAAATATTATTTTTAATTTCAAAGTATGAGCATCAACTTTTATAAACAATAAAAATTAAAGTTAAATCAATTTATCAATAAAATAATGTCTAACGAGAGCCCGCGCAATGCACATAGAGGAATGGAAATGGAACAGAAGACATGATATACACAATCACTCTAAAGAATAATAAACAAAATACGAAACACTTCACATTTCTAATGGTTTATGATTCTTACATTTTCTTTTACAGTAAATTAAGTTACTGAAGCATATTTTGGGGAAATATCAGCTTATTAACACATACATTGTATTAACTTTTATTCAAGACAGCATAGAAACACTATAAAATAGTGTAAAGTGATAGTGGAGGAAGCCAAGCTTAAAGGATAGTTAGGTTAGGCCTAGATATAAATACACTTCTCTATTTCTTCTTACACTTACAACTCCCACTCTTTCAAACTTCCACAGATGCACTTTGTTTTGAATTTTCTGAAATATTTATTTTTCATATGAAAATACAGAGATGAAAAAGTAATATTCTCAAAAATTCAAACTAATGTGCAACTATGTAAATTTTAAAGAGACATGAAGAGAGAAGTGTGTTTGTTCCTATCTAGGCCTAACCTATCATTTCAGGTTGGCTTCCTTCACTTGCTACGCGCATAAACAGACCTCAGCTAACACACCTTTGTGGCCAGCCTGTAGATGACCGTAATGGCTTGCAAATTAAATGAGCTCTACACGGAATGAATTTTATCTTATTTCAATATAACATTTTGTAGTGATCGTATAGTGGGTTAAATTAATTAAAGAAATCATATATTTAAATTTATATTAACAATTCACTCGATACACGTCAGGCGCCTTATTTAGTGTGAGAGTGGCTGTCATCCGATTAAAGGTGCTTAGCCGTGATATAATATAACTACTACGCGCTATCACACCTGATTTTTTTATTATAATAATCATATCTTCGGCGATTAACTGAGCGACTAGCGCGAGGTGTCTTTCAAAGGTTCACAAAAATATGACACCCCAGAGTTCACTTGGGAGCGTCCTTGGCCGTAGCCCAGTGAGACAAGAGTAATGAGTCTCCTACTCGACTCAACACATATTATTTTTTAAATATTGGGAAAATTACTCCCATTGGTACTCAAGATCCAACATGGACGAACCTAAGTGTCCCCGGGACCGTTAGCGCAATCCAAGACAAGGGAAGAAAGCCACCCCCTCTAACAGCTTTTAGGAAGCTATTGTTGTTTGGCAGCGACTCTCACAATATTCCTGGCTAACAGGTTATTGACCTTCCAATTCCCCGTTACTGCCTACAGGGTTGCTAACACATCTTATTTTCTAACATGTTCATAAAGAATTGCATCACACACTATCACTTCCTCTACATCACTGTACAGTGTTTCTACACTGTCTTGTCATACATTTCCAAGCCATCATGCAATTATTCATTTTATTAACTTTGTTTTATAATTGTTAGTGTAATTTTAATGTCATTAAAGACACAAGTGTTGAAACAATTTTAATTATTTGTTTTTTATTAGATTTTTATTTGAGTGTTGTTTTTTTAAATTGTGTGTTATAAGTGTTATTTCTAATTTAAAAACAGATATTTCCATTGTTTAACTTTTCCTTTCAAAAGTATTTAATGTTTATAAAAATGAGTGTCACTCATATTTTAAGAACATGTATTTTAATATACTTTTTAACATTTTAAAACTATGAATAAGCCTATACACGAACTCAACTTGAACTTGGGAGCTTTTAGAAATACTCGACTCAAATGAAATAACCCAAGATTGCAGACCTCTACTATTCATATTTTCTATTCTTCTTTTTTTACATTATTTATTCTTATGTTCATAAATTTTTTAAAGACCTGAATTCGTAAAATAGTGGGTTTGAGCCAACTCTGACTTTTTAACACCGTCTATGGTTAGTAAGTACTGCCCTAGAACAATAGTTTTCAACAGTAATTTGGAGAGAGTATTGGAACAGCTTTGTGGAAAAGAAAAGTGATTCTGCCTAAATAGAATTTAAATAATTTGGCCAAAGAATTAAACAACTTCCATAGTTTAAAAAACAAATAAATCTTTTTAGATGATATTCAGGGAGGAGTAGGAAGCACAACTTCCTAAAAGAGGAAACCAAAAAGCACAAAAGGGAGAGAAAAGAAAATTGTAAATAATGATAGGACACTTAGATAGGAACATGTAAAAAGAACAACATAAAGGACAAACACAAGAAATGGACATTGGATGTGAATATGTATATAATACCTCTATAAGGAAATTCTCTTTTCGGTTTATGAGGTAATTGTATTATGTTTAGAAGAAGGTATGGGAAAGGTGGATAGAAACATATAGCTTATGTTTATTTACACCTTTCCTGTACCTTCTTCCAAATAATATAATCACCTCAAAGATATTTTTCTTATGGAAATAATTCAATATAATATATTGATCTAACTGCATGCACAAAAGTAGGTAGGACATTTGTTAACTATTGTCCAAAATTGGAATTATAGAGCCACACTAAGGTTTGATAAAAGCTATTTTTGGAAAAATATGGCCTATTTCAGATCAATGTTTTTTCCCCCATTACCATTAAAAGAATTAATATTTTTTGTGTTTATTATTTATACATTGATCTATTATATAAATTCAACCTGAAATATTTTTAGTATAAATATTGCACTTTATTATTCAGAAAATGTTTAAAGCTTGAAATAAAGCTCGACTTGAAAAGAAAAATGAATACTGACACAAATCTATCCATTTTTTTTTTGTTCAGTGGTAACACAATTAGGCAGCTAATAAATAATTTTACTGTATGTGTTCAATCTAAGTACTCACTGTTGATATATTCCTGTACAATGTCTTGCCATTTTGATCAAAGGGCTCATACTTCTGCAACAATGTCTTCCCATCAATCCTCCAGATGGGTGGGTACTCCTCATTCAGATCACTTTTCATTACAACAAACTCACCCGACTAAAACATGGCAAAAAAATAAATCAGAAAGGGGTTTGACATGTTCTTTAAAAAATTAAAAGATATTGATTTAATAGAGCAACAATGTGAAACTTAAGAATATACATAATTGACAGAGATGAATGGGATAAAATCTTGATTATTTGTATGAATAGCAGAAATACCAACATTTTACAAGAAATGTTCTTATGAACACTTACTTAGAACATTAAAATGACTACTAAAACATATTTAAAGCTCAATGTGGCATTTAATAATTTATAATACATGTGCATTAGCTGATAGCTCGCAATCTTAAATGATCACTCATGTGTAGCTGATGATTTAACACATCTATCACAGACTCTGCTCTAAAATATGAGTGAAGAATGACCCTGGCCACAGGACAACTCCAGCAGGGCTCTTGTGAGCGTACATCGGTGAAAGTGTTGGTATCTACCCTTTCTGATAAATTATCGGTAGAGATATCAAATGAGTGTTTGTGTCCGTACCATGGTATCGGCGTGTTGTTTCCAACAGTACCTAGTTACTTTCATAGCCACTACACTATAGACTAACGTTGGAAACATAAAGTCTGTTCAGGATAGGTTTTTACCTGGATGACAGTTCGAAAATCATATGTTTAGGATTTGGGTTGCCAACACTTGTAAAAGATCACTATTTTATTATAAATGTAAAGATCTTTAATTACCTGTTATATATTTACATTCAAAATAACGTAAACTTAATTTTTCTCATACTATTTAATTTTTTTAAATAATTTCTTTTTATACAACTCAAAACAATATTTTAAACATAATTAAAAGTACTTATTCTTCATTTTGGAATGTTATCTATACTGTATAATATCGTGCACACATCAATACTTTTTAATATAGGCATCGTATTTACTTGGAAAAGAGAAAATTGTTGTCATTTTTTTATATACAATAAATGATTGTATGATTATTTTATCTTATTTTGAAATATTTATCTGAATAAAATATTTTCATCAACTGCGTGTTGGCATCATTATAAAAAACTTTACCGGCATGTTCAACCATATGGTTTAAATTAGTCAGTCGCCATTTTGAAGCTATATTCATTAGAAGTTTTTGTGAAAGTGGTGTGAATATTTTTTTAAAATGGAATAAAACAATAAATAAACTTTGTGTCCGTCCTCAAGTAAATATATAAATAATATTGGCCTAAATTACTGTGGTTAACTATCACATTAATATATTACCATCTGTTTTCATTATAATCATCCAACGTGATAGATGTCAGCTGTTGGCGTATTGATATATTAGGGATTACTTCTAGTAACATTTCGAGCTGTCATCAAGTTAAACTTAGGTCGTGAATGAATAATATATTACCCCTAGTTCATAGTGCCTTGTCTACTTTGGTGCCAGTTTTGTTATTTTGAAGAGAACATAGAGTTCTCAAAGCATTTATTATCTTTAGAAATTTAAACTCTGTTGTTATTAAGTTAATTTTAGAGTAATTAGTTCATTTTTCTTCTTTGTTTTATTAAAAAAAAATTTTTGTTTATTTAAAAGTTGTTACTGTATTGTTTGTTAATTTATAAAGTAGAATATTTTTTTGTTTTGTAATCTGGGGATAGTTTTATTTAAGTGTAGGTTATGTTTAGTTCCTTTGTAAGAAATTGTTTTATTAAATATCATATCAATATATTTAGTTAGTATTAGGAAGGGCATTTTACGGCGTATTTAATATTTCTTTATTCTTATATTATATTGTATTTGATTTGATGTCTTCAACTAAAGAATAAAGGTGAGTAAACACTTTTTTAATATTTTTTAATTAAAGGTTTATGTCATAATAATCATTATTAAATCGTCATGTTGACAAAGTATGACCACTATATTCCATTCACGGTAGGAATTACCCTCTGAAAGGTCTTTTTTCCTACCAATATCCTACTATATAATAGATTTATGGTAGGGAAAAAGGCCTTTCAGAAGTCAATTCCTAC